>CM045060.1:12468709-12585060 GCA_024542945.1 allo-octoploid hybrid of Carassius auratus x Cyprinus carpio | reverse complement strand
CCAGTATGTTTCAACTGGTCACTGGGTGTCAGCATTGCTTTAACAGGACATCCTGTATAGAACTTTGTTTTTCCGCCTGAAAGAATAGGCTTGTTTGAGATGCGCCTCGCCTCGCCTGAAATGTAGGCGAGAGTAGGCGGCTGAAGTGAGGGGAGGAGTGAAATAAGCGCAGGCAAGACGGACAGTTCTGAGCTCTCGAAGTGGAACAGATACCTACGAGATCAAAGGCAGATATCGCGTTATTCTCACTCACGTGCTGTGTTGCTAATAAACATGATATAATTTCAGTTCTGTTGCTTTTATATGAAAATAAATATGATAAACAAGACACTCAAGGTGCTTGCTATTTTATTCCATACGAAAGCCGTATTTATCATCCGTTTTTACTTTAATACAAACATGTATTTTAGATTTTGATAGAAATATGACAACAATCACATATCTCACACAGATATCGCACTGTAATAGTGTTTGGGAAGATTCATGCATAATTTAAATACATAATCACATGAAATCAGATAAAAAAAAAAGATTTTTAGAAGAGAACGCAGCATCACAGTTGTCTGAACCAATGAGCTTTAAGCTGTGTCGTCACTCGGTCGTTTCCCATCATGCTTTTGAATAGCGCAGTCGGTGGAGAGCAGGGGGCAAGGAAGTCGACCGGAAGTTGAAGTCGGCCGCGTGCCGCCATCTTGTAGCAGAACTTCACTTGCGTTAGCATCCCATTGACTCCCATTCATTTTTGCGTCACTTTGACAGCGAATAACTTTACATCTGAGGCGTTTAAAGACTCCATTTGCCCATTATTTATTTCTAAAGATACACGACAACGTATAAAGGGTTCCATTACCTTCTATGTTACATTATGGCCCCGTAGAAACAGTTTTTGTAAAAATAGGCTAACGATTGCGTCATAACCACTCGACTCTCTGTCGCACAGTAGAGAAATTACCGTACAGACAGGAGGAGAAGCTCGCAGGCAATCGGGGAGACGTCAAGAGATATGGCGTACTGGCGTTACATTTTAAAATACTATACAAAATAATTAATCAGAATACTTACTCCTGCTCACTCACGCCAAAGAACTCCCCGCTCAAACTCGCCGTCTCTGCAAGATTAACGATGGCAGTTTGCACGCACAGCTACTAGAAGATTTACGTCTGTCAGACAGGTTGCTGACGTCATCAAGCTTAGTTTGAGTCTGCGCGTCAGAAACGGAAGTTCTAAAAATCGCTAAAAACGGGCTTCACTTGTCTCAATTGAGTTCCAATGGGGTCGCTGTGTCCATTTCTTTTACTGCCTATGGTGGAGAGCAACTGCGCTCATCTGCTCAATCCGACACAGCCGCCTCGCCGTCGCGAGAGTTTTTCGGCACACGTCAGCATGACATCAGAGCAAGGCGGACGTAACTCGGACGCTTTTCTAACCGGCATGCATCTCGCGGTGATCACTGGTGATCGGTTCTGCGCAGATTTTGTTCATCTCAAACAAGCCTAACGAGACTTGAAAACGTCATTCTGACGTACAAAAATAGCCAATCCGATTGTTGCTCACGGTGACGCAAGGAGGCAGGAAGTTGAATGTCCTGGAGATAGAGGTACAGTACTGTCATGAGATTTTATTAACGCACTCGCGAATGATTTAATGGATTTATGAAATATTATGCACTTAATCGTCGGTGGGTCTCCCATTGTGCTTTCAGGAACATATGTATTGTATTAATGTTGTATTAATGTCTTTTTATTGTGCCATTTAACACCTCGTGCTTTGACACCGGTACCCTTGTAACAGTTACTTGATTCTTTAATGATCATGTTATGTTACATAAACACGTAGTCGGACACTTTAACATAATGCCATTCTTATTTCATTCATGCTGCCTTTTAAAAACAACATAATAAAAATGTACCTTTGGCTTCTTGAAAGCATGTTGTCTGTATGTTATCCTTGAATGTGTCGCTGGGTAACATAGTAATGATAATAAGGCTACATTGTCAGCTTATCAAAGCTAAATAACTTTCTAGAAATTGGACTGACTTTTTCAGGTTTATGCAACCATGTGGCCAGTGATCTGGACTGCAATGCGCACTTATGCACCCTACGTGACCTTCCCAGTGGCCTTTGTGGTGGGAGCTGTAGGATACCACCTTGAGTGGTTTATCCGGGGAACTCCTAATGCCCCAGGAGAAGAGAGGGGCATTGCGGAGCAACGGGAGGATAGGAAATTAGAGGAACTGACCGGTCGGGACAGCACACAGGTCCTCAGCCTAAAGGACAAATTGGAATTCACACCAAGGGCAGTGCTGGAAAGAAACCGACCAGAGAAGAGCTAAGTTTTATTAAATGTCATGAAGTCCTGCAAGATTACCATACAATGATGTGCAACTTCTCAGGCTTTGGGCTCATTTGTGACACTCAACGGCCCCAGGGACAGAAACTTTATCAGAAAACTTTTTTGTGGGATTTCATGTCCATTCCTATGCCACTTCATTCAGCCACCCTAATTACATGGAGTCTTGCTGTAATATTTACCAGGCCAGCTTGTGGAACTTGGCTGCTGAGAGAATTTTTTAAAACGTTCATTCTTTGAGACTTCTTAATATTCATCTTCTGCCCTTAGGCATGCAGACATATTGCACAAGTCCTAACTTGGAAAGCTTTAATAAGTTTTCCATTTGTGCTCCCTGTCATATGCTTATGAGACTGAAGCTCAAAGAAAGACCACCTTTGTTAAGTTTTGTGTCTGCGTGAATAAAAGTACATCTATGCTAAGCCACACTTGAGTGGGACTAGAAAATTTATGAGACGTTTGAACTTTGAGTGGCTGAAGTGATTCAGAACATTCAGAAATTCATACAAGCTCTGTCATTGTTGTCCTTTGCTAATTAGTAATAATGAACACAGTGGATAGTGAGGAATGAAAGCTAAGATCTTCCTCAGTGTCTTTTCGGTTCATGTAAGAACTCTGCACGCACTTTGAATATGTGGACCAGAAGGTTTAGCTTGTATTTCAAACCAATTATCTGTGGTTTTGAGTTCACTTACATGTGCAGTACAGTGAACTACTCATGTAGTGCTTTGCTAAGCATTGTTATGGCTAAAATATCAGTGATAATTGCACAGCTGAATTTTGTGCTGAAGTGTGTGGGAGGCTGCCTTGTGTTCATACTGTATAATAAATGTATAGACAGTTGAATTGTGGTACTGTGTTTGTCAGATGTTGTTTCTGTCTAGTGTGAATTTTGCACATTGCACAACAATGCCAGGAATCATAAATAGGGCCGGGTGTCAATATATAGATTTCATGATTGTGTTCAAGTTTTTTCACTATCTCTTGATTCTTTTCGATTTGCATTTGAATCAATGACAGTAGGTATATTTCCACAGTAATGTCCATGTTGCTAATATGTATGTGGGGTGGGTTCAGACTCACTGGTAATGTAACCAGTAACTTCTATTTTAAAACTATTAATTAAAATGAACTTTTTTTTTTTTTTTTTTTTTTTTTTTGTGGATTTGGCTGAAGTGGTCATGTTGTCCAATATGTTTCTGATATAACCGGCTCATAATAGTTATTTATTTATCAGGCAATCTAAACTATTCATGCTATATGTTTTTGAATACCCATTAGCAGAAATATATTTTTTAAAATCTGATGTAATTTTACCTTACATTTTTCTTAAGTTGAAAATAGTCTCAGAAGCTGCCATGGTGTTAAAAAAGAATGTTTTTGGAATGTAAAAAAAAAAAAAAAAAAAAAAAAAATTCGAATTAATCATTATTTTAATTAAGAAATTCTGATTTTAATATCAGAAAATATTTTTATCCAGCGCTAATCAGTAATTACATTAACTTTTAGATTCATGATGTATAACCAGAGCAGTAATTTCATTATTTAAAGTGGAGTGTGTAATTGCTGCAATATAGATGTTTGTTAAGATTAAAATAAATAAATAAAAACTTGGAGTAATGCATTTACATTGACTTCTATGATTTTGTAGGACAGCTGTATGGTCTGTTTTCTATACTGCACATTCTTTTTCTTTCGGCACACAACTTGATTAATAGAAACCAGAGAGCGAGACTTTACAAATCCCCAGAGTGAACTTAATAGAGGTCACCCTAACATTTTCCAGCATAAGTTGTGCTTCATTGCTGCCAGCAAGCTAGCAAAACTTTATGAGTCCTGATTTACATCAGCAAAGTGCATAAATGCTGATACCAGGCACCGTTGGCTTGTCTGCTTAAAACTGTTTTCAATAAAAGGTTATATTTGAAGCAATATTTCACTTTAAAGTCAATGTAAGTTTCATTCCGCATTTAACTGATTCTGCCCATGTTATTGTCTATGCTGATTAAAGGGGAAAATGTGTTTAGTGTCACTCTAAACCAGTGGTTTTCAACCTTTTTGACTCGTAGTCCCCACAACAATATTCAAAGGCCACATTATATTTTTCTGTTGTTTGTGTTAAGATTTAATAAAATATTTTATTCATGGTATCTTCCCAATATTTTAGACTTTGCCATAACCAGAAAAGATTATTTATTTATTTCAAATTATTTATACCATTTGTAACTACACCACACGTCATCATGCCATTTGACTTAATACTACCACTTTTTACACAGAACACACACATATATATATATATATATATATCCCTAGTTGACAATCTGTCATATATGCCCTTATATTTGGCAGAGATTTTGACAAAAACATTTAAAATGTGAAATGTGAAAGCTAAGTGAGCTATAAATGGATAAAATAGCTATAATCTTGAGAGGATAATCTTGATTGATTCTGTTCATAAATAATGATTCTTTTTTTTCTTTAGCCAATGAAAGCAATCATTGTTATTGCTCAGACAACATTTAAAATGTCCTCTCTGATGTTTATTATTATTATTATTATTATTATTCAGCCTTACGAGAATGTCATGCCTACTTATGGGTCAGACCTGCTGTATTTGTATGAGTACTCCTATTCCTGTGTCCAGTAGTTGTGTGAGAGAGGATGTGTAGTCTGGATTGTTTGTGCCTATCCAGGTAGCAGACCATGGGTTTTGTGCTGGAAAGTGACGTGACATACAGCCAAGTATGGTGACCCATACTCAGAATTAGTGCTCTGCATTTAACCCATCCAAAGTGCACACACACAGCAGTGAACACACACCCGGAGCTGTGGGCAGCCATTTATGCTGCGGTGCCCGGGGAGCAGTTGGGGGTTCGGTGCCTTGCTCAATGGCACCTCAGTCGTGGTATTGCCAGCCCGAGACTCAAACTCGCAACCTTAGGGTTAGGAGTCAAACTCTCTAACCATTAGGCCACAACTTCCCCTAAATAAATATCCTGCTAATATATAGGTGAAAGGTGCTAGTATGTCCCAGAGGACAAATAGCCCTATTGTTCCTGAGTGATAGGAAGAAGGAACGACGCCTGTCGGCCTCTCTCAGCCCCTCAGTCAGGATGTCTACAGCCTCTCTCAGCATAATTATTCACTATAGATTCCTATCAGCAACAGAAACATGGAGGGACACTCAAAATTAGTTCCCACAACCATTTCTTCTGTGCCTCTTTGAATCTTTTTAGATAGAAAACTGGCTTTCATTTCTCTCATGCTCATTTTGGCAAATTTGTAAAAAAAAAAAAAAAAAAAAAAAGAAGAGGAACAACCTTATCCCGGATTTATTATGGTTCATGTTTATTTTATTCAAAAAATAATCATGAAGTTCAAATATTGATTATGAATACTGTCCCTTACTTTTATGGTGGAAATATATCACAATAGTGTAATCTGTGAAAAAGAATATAATATTGAAGGTTTGGGGAAAAATACTACAAGTACCTGATTATTGTAGATATTGTTTTTCATTAGTTTTAGAATTATTGTTTTTATAATAAAAATTCTCATCCAGGAGATAGTATGATTCCTGTTTATTATTGGCAAGAAATAATCACAAAGTTCAAACATTGATTATTAATACTGATACTTATATTTATGGGGGAATTTGTCACAATAATGCCAATTATGGAAATAAAATAATAGTAGTAATTTAAAGGCTGAGAAACCTGCCACAAATCCATGATATTTTTAGCATTGGGCATTGTTTGTCACCAGTTTCATTATTGCCTTAAGCTTGAAACCCGAGTAATGGTTTATAGTCAGGATATTATTATCAATGACTCATGTCTCTCTTGTATGACTGTGTACTATCTGATCAGCTCCTTATCTAGATGAAGAAGCAATGTACTCTGACTCATCTATTTCTCTCTTTGAAATAAGCTGTTCATATGGTGATGTAACGGGTAAAAAATGAAAATCTCATAGACTTAAAATGCAAACCCAAGCTATATATACTGTACAGGAGAGCTGCTTAAAATAATTTAACAATCATATAGCAATGCACTACAACCCATCAAAAACCCCTTGGTAAATAGAAACGTTGTATTGGCAATTGTGTATGGGTAATCACCATTCCTAGAAACATCTTTTATTATAAAATACTTTCATGTAGTATTGTACTTGTAAATACTAATGAAAATACTAATAAAACAATGCCATACAGGTTTGGAAAGACATGAAGATAAACAAACAATCAGAATTTTCATTTTTTAACATTAGTTTAGAAACTTTAGAACATTAGTGTGATTTCTTAACATTCGATGGAAGGGCAAGCACATTGATTTTCAATGTCAATGCGTTAACTAAACATTCTGTTTTTTTTAGGCCTCTGTTTTTTTTTTTTTTTTTTGAGTTTCTTACTTGTTATGGCTATCACTAAGAAGACATGGTTTTTAATCAGTTCAGCTGGCAGGAAGTGCATGTGTCTGTTTTGCAATGCATACATTGGTATATTCCCCTGATACTGCGGCCTTTAGGCACCCTACAGAAAGAAGTTTGGCACTAAGGCTTACGTCCCCATGGGAAGCAGGTCGACTGGCCACTCGAAGCCACCGCTTATCCAGAAAACACCCACACACGTCCAAGCCCAGCACATACTGCAGCTTCTAAGGTACATACAGTTCATAGAGTGTTTTGTTTCTGTCTGAGGCTGGTAAGCAGGGAAAGGGAAATGCATCAGTGTTTGGAACAACGGTACCAGGATGCAGGGAGCGACCCGCAAGAGTGGCAGCTAATTTTTAATTGCTGCTACTCTGTGCAAATCACCTAAGGGCATGCGGGCAGGCAGTGTCCCTGCTGGGTTTCACAAATAGAATGACCTTTGTGACTGTATTTAGCCACATATCCTCATAACAGCTTGAAGAGAGCAGGCATCCATGACTTTTTTTTTTTTTTTTTGGTTTCAAAAATGACTGTCTTTCTCTTTGGCAGCTGAGGGGAACTGAAGAGGTCAGTACTCGCCAGCTGTTTGCTGACCCACACATCTTGTGTAGCACCTCTAAAACCTTGTATTGGCAAGAGATGACAGGCTAACCGTTCGTGCTGGCCAGCTGTGATATAGAGAACTACTCATTGAGCAAAGACTACAGGTTATGGTTGGCAACCCCACAAGCACAAGACTCATTAATCTTTCATAGACTGGAGCCCAACAGCGCAGATAACACCCTCTAATAAAATACCATTTCCATTAGCCAGCAAAGCATACCTTTTGAAAGAAAAAAAAGCACTTTTTTTTAATTATTATTATTCTCGTTGTATTGTTTTGATTTGACCCTTTCCGTAAGAAACTGTCCCACCTTGTAAATTACCCATCATTCCCTTTTTCCTGTTACAGATAAGTGCTTATCATTGTTGAGACAGCTTAAAATTGCTAAAAATGATTGCTGTGGAATGTGTTGTACTCATGGCCAAACAGGAAAGTAAAGGCCTTGAAGATATCGGAAGGCTATCTACTCTGAAAACTTTAGAAATATTTCAAAATGACCAACATACTGTATAACATTAGTATGAGGCAATTAATTGTTGTCCCCATTTGTTCATATAAATATTAAGCAATTTAATATGTTTTCAGTGTTTTATGAAGTGTTTACCATGGAACAACTGCTCACTTTGTATGTATCGCTTTAGTAGTTGCACAGTTTGTGATTGTTTGTGATTATGCTTATCTAACATAATACAGTTGTATATAAGCCAAGCTCATTGGAGAAACATTTCTGCAAAACAATATTTTGTTCGTGATATGTCCAGTGAGTGTCACTAAAACCACGTTTAGCTTAATCCAAAACAGATTAACATGAATCTGGCAACATTTTATTCATAGGTTATGTTGGTTGTTGTACATACACACATACAGTAGTTACATATTTGGAATTTTGCGAAAATGTATTTGCACCTTTTTCCAATAAACTTGCCCAATTGGCCATATAGGTGCATTCACGGCATGTTTGAATTACAATTTGTTGTATTGTGGATTTGGCTACCCACCTTATTTTTTATGTAAGAGTGGCGTAACCATTTTTAACTTGAATAACTTGAGCGGTAATAACGACATGGTGTGAACGCAACATACTGTACAGTATATATCAAACAAAAGACCTAATCACTTTCAGAAGTAGAAAAATGGATGAAAAAACAGAACTCTTTTAATGATAATAAATATTAAACGAAATTAATTCATAAATACATTTTAAATATTGTATATACATTTGGTTGGTATAGTTTGATTTTGGTCTCAAATACTGTATATTATGTACTGTACATCTTATCTGTACCATATCAATCATTCATAGTTTTTAGACATTGTGCTTCTTTCTCTTAGGCTCAGTGGTTTGAGTATTTTCTGACCTTGAGCCTCTAAAAAAAACTAATCACTGCTTGAGAGGCTCCCGTATCTGGCTACAGATCACAAAAGGCAGTTCATCCCAAGGCACAGCCCATTTCCCTGGCTATTTAAACAAAGGAAATGGTCTTCAAATGCACAGTAAACCACTAATGGTCATTTACACATGTAGTTCCCCAAAATGGAACCTTAGTTCTCATACATAATGTCTCGGTTTATCTTCAGTCCTGTGATGTTTTTTCTGAAAATTGTTTTTGGTTATGGCAGGTTTCACAATGCTTATGCACTTTGAGTAACTAGGGAGCATGTCCACTGTTAAAGAAGGATCTCTTTTATCCCAGTCTAACCCTGATGCAGAGTAGCCGTCATCCGCCACTGGAAGAAAGAGATGGTTTCTTTCCTCAAATGATGGTATTTGAGCTTTAGCTGGTGCTGTTCTAGAAGAAGTCGCTCTAATATGTTTATTAATCTCCTCCTCGCATTGATATCTCTTCTCTAGTCGATGGGTTACTGCTAGCTGAAGCAGATGGAGAAGCTCCACAACGTTAAGGAGAACAGAGACTGCAGCAATGACCTGCGTGTATATGGTGAAGATCGTTTTTTCTGTGGGTCGTGAGACAAAACAATCCACCTTGTGAGGACAGGGAAACCTCTCACACTCGTACTTGGCCTTGATTACAAACCCATAAAGGATCCATAGACCCACAATGAAGCCAATCTCAATGAGAACCTTTAGCACTAGGCTGGTCGCATAAGCACACAGCAGTTTCCCTTTGAGCTTTGAAGGGACTGGAGCTTTGTGGTTCTTCTCCATTTCTTTCTCCCCTCTCACTTCGTCTTCCTCCTTTATTACCTCCAGCTTAAACTCGTTGTTTTTTCTATGTCTCTGTGTTCTGGCCTCCTCCTCTGGTTTACCTTCTGACCTCTTATCATTTCTAGCCCTCAGGGCCACATAGCCAAAGTAGAAAATGGTTGGTGCTGAGACGAAGATGACTTGCAGGACGAAGAAACGGAAGTGGGAGATGGGAAAGGCCTTGTCATAACAGACGGACTCACAGCCAGGTTGTTTGGTGTTGCAGACAAAGTCAGACTGTTCGTCGTCCCATGCAGATTCGACTGCTGTGCCAAGTACAAGCATGCGGAAGAGGAAGAGCACGGTTAGCCACACGCGCCCCACGCCAGTCGAGTACTCCTGACCTTCCTCTAGCAGGTGCTCAAGAAAACCCCAGTCAGCTCTGGACATCCTCTACATAAGCAGAAAAACAGGCTTGAGAATGTGAACCATATATAGAAACACTTTTTGATTTTTCTCTAAATTATCCAGATAGACATCAGTAAACAGCATGAGTCACTCTTAAGACCACCTTGAAGAAAAAAGCTTCTGATCATTCAGGTTGTCCAGATTTAATAGAGAACAGACTGTTTCTGTTTTTCATTTCTCTTGCAATTATTGAAGCAGGTTAATTGCATCTGGAAACATGTTTTTCTGTTTAGTCATTTATAATTTTGCATGGGCAATTTGTAGGTTTGTTGAGGTGAGACCATTTTATCAACAGCTGTAAAATGTACTGAAGTGATTTCAAAAGCCGTGGAATAGTTTGGCTTATGTTAACATTTGCTCATTACTTATTTAGCATAACCTAGTTGCAATTTAAGTCAAGCTGTAATCAATCATTAGATACATATACATTTGGGTGTGGTAAAATTGTTTTATGTTTTTGAAAGAAGTCCCTTTTTAAAATGCAATTTATTACTGGGATGACAAAACTGGATAGTCCAGTCATCAGTGTCACATGATCCTTCAGAAAGCATTCTAATATATGCTGATTTGCTGCTCAAGAAACATTTCTTATTATTGCCAGTGCTGCATAATAGTTTTGTGGATTTATTTTCAGGATTATTTAAGTTAAAAAGATCTGCATTTATTAGAAATACAAATATTTTTTACATTATAAATGTCTTACTGTCAAGAATGATCAAATTAATGTTTCCTTGCTAAATAAATAAGT
Organism: allo-octoploid hybrid of Carassius auratus x Cyprinus carpio; assembly: GCA_024542945.1. Classification (NCBI taxonomy): domain Eukaryota; kingdom Metazoa; phylum Chordata; class Actinopteri; order Cypriniformes; species allo-octoploid hybrid of Carassius auratus x Cyprinus carpio. The sequence continues at coordinate 12,574,310 of CM045060.1, read as the reverse complement.
AAATAACCCCAAACTTTTGAACGATAATATATTGGAATGCACATTATATAATTTAGCTCCCTATCTGTCGGTCACTATGAGTTATGTCATGATGATGTTAGTTAGACCCCTAATGTTGTCACGACATAACGTTTCTGTTCCCTCTAGCATGGAACGATGATTAAGTACGTGACCGAGATGTAATCAGCCAGTATTAGTGTTTTGGTTTATTTTTATATATTGTATCAGTTGATTATTGGATAATTAATTGTGCATGGTCATTTAGTCTATTCTAATTACATTTGCCATCACCTAAAACTCACTTAGTTAAGTTAATATTTAAAAACACTAAACATTTAATACCTTTTAGGTGTAATCTTTAGTAAATCTCAAAATTTATATCCACTGTACATTATAATGTTGCTACTGCCTGAATGTACTGGTTTTACTGAATGTAACTGGTTTTAGTTTTTAGTGTTTTATTTGTAATGTATGAAAAAAAAGAACAGTAAATAATGTAAGAATAATAATTTTAGATAATTAAGTGATCAGATATCTGCATTTACATTAAAATACATATTGATATTGGCAATAACTTGAATATTGGTGCATCTCAAGTATGTATTTTGCATGTACAGTACAAGTTATCAAGCTAAATGACCATTTAAACAACGCTAGAGAGAAAAGTGCATGGATGACCGACCCTGGCCCCTGTGCAATGAGAGTTAGTTATCATGGACAGAGAGTTTAATAATGCGTAATCAAGCATGTACTTCTAATGAGAAAGCCTGTCTCTTTTCACAGAAAGCCCATGGGACTCATGGCCGCAGCATTCCCTCTTGAAACAATTCACATTTATGTAAACATCCCATCAACACTGCTAGATGGCAAACTTTTTAAATCTGTTTGCTTATTTATTTTCTACTTTCTTTTGGCTGGAGGCTTGGTTTGTTTGCATTTGTTTACACAAACAGGCAGATGTGTTCTAAACTTCTAAAATTGTTCTAAGAAGTACTTCTGTGTCATGGCTAAAGGGGTTATCTTAAATAGATTTAGCCAGAGGAACTGTCTGAAGCAGTTATGTCTTGTATAATAAAGACATATGAATTCTCAGAAAGTTTAGCTCACTGACATTTAACGCTGTCAGGAATCTGGTTATCAGTATTCATCTTTATCAAGCAGCACTAAACAGTTTTCAGAAATGTCTCTAATTTTTTCAAAAAATGTTTCTAGTACAGTTTCAAGTTTCAGTTTCTTTTTCTTTCTTTCTTGGATATTATGAACAAATATGTAGTCTACAGTAAGATGTATATATATATATGTGTGTGTGTGTGTGTGTGTGTGTGTGTGTGTGTATTTATGTATGTGTATATATATATATATATATATATATATATATATATATATATATATATATGTGTGTAAATATAAACTCGACTTTTACAATCAGGGCTGAAACCATCACAAAAAGTTGTATGTTTTCAATCATATTCAATAAAATGTCAATAAAACATATTATATACAGCAGTTCAGTAGTTCATGAATATTCAAATATGAATATGTATAGTTTAAAAAAAGAACAAAATGACAATGATATATTTCAAACATTAAAAACGTAATTTGGTTGTTAGTGAAATTGATTTTATCATGGCAGCGCAAGTAAAATAAGTTGTTGAATTAAAATTAAATATTACGTAGCTTCGCTCTTATAACATGGTCAAGTAGACTGAACTCTAAAACAGTTTATCATATATGAGTGCTCTTACCTGTCAACCCTGTTTTATGTTTATCTTCTGTTGTCTGTGTAAGGAGATTCTGCCGTTGAGGGTTTTATAAGGACTTGTGGTTAAAGCACAGCTGCTTAATCAGAAAAAAGAAGCAACTGAGGGAAAGGAAACTTTCTCATGCCTTATAGTGGCCCTCCCACAGGAACTCAGTGCAGGAAAAGGAAAGGATGGATTCAAAAATAGATTTTCTGTGCTGAGCCTTTCAAACGACAATTTCGTCATGGAGAATTACAGTGTTTGAACATGAATATTGCAGTCTGACCTACTTTGAACTTCAGTTAAACATATACTGTACATGTTTCTACATGTATGTCAAAGCTTACCCTTATGAAAAGACAAAATATTGTTTTTAGTTTGCACTTAAATTACATATTGAGCAAAACCCTACATCATTGTTTAAAATAATTACCTATGCAGTTATGTAATTGGTGTGTAACTCTGTACACTCAAGGAGATTGACAACAAAAATTTATGGAGAACCAGATCTGTGTATTCTCTGTCTTCACCACAGGGAGGCCCTATAGACTAGCAATGAAGAGGCAGATGGAGGCATAGAGGAATGCACATGCTAAACATGACTAATTATTGTTATTTAATTGTTCATTTTAGCACAAATCAATCTTTTTTCTTCATCCATGTGCCTAAAAGGCATAATAAATCGATGGCCAGAATGATTCAGATGGATGGCATGTTAATATGAGGTAGTCTCATTTCAATAGTATGCTGGATCCACGTTTCATCCTTCCTAATACCTCAGTGCATTCAGTTATAAGAGTTTATCTCTTGACTGAGGTAACTCTCATGCCCCCATGGATTTTATTTTTATTTATTTAAAGTGGTTGTTTAATTTAAACCGAAGAGCTTGTTTTGTGCTCGCTTATGAAATTTTGGAGGAATAATATTAATAATTAATGTACATATAAAATATTCATTCTCATAATGCTTTACATCCTCTTCCTTTGTTTGCTGCATTTTGAAAACATTTTATTAGGCTACAGTTAGAACAGGCCGTAGCAGAGAAATCTGCTCCTAAAGCCCGACAAACTCCTTTGGAAATTCCTCGATAACTCTGTGAAATATTAGTGCATTATTTATTATTCTTGAGTCCTTCTATTTTTTTTATATCAACTAAAGACCTCAGTGTTTATTCCCCATGGTCGTCTGTTCCTTGTACTCGGAGTCGCAGAAACAGTTTTCCAGTGAACCATTCCAATCAGTGCTGCACCATAAAATCTGTCAATATGCTGATAAATTACTAACATAAAGACTTCTGTTTAATCTGCCGGCAGGTTACAGGCAAGAAAGCATTTCTAAAAGCTGGTTAAATTGACAGTGAATCACCCTGACAAGCTGAGCTCTCAGTGTAGGATTGGTTATTATGCTCATAACTGTTTGCTTAAAGCAGTAAAACATTTATAATACCCAACAATTATCCTGGAACACATAATTTATTACATGATTAAGTAATCCTGCATAGTATATTAGGCATTAACAGAGTCATAAAAAATACTCTAATAATACTTAATGCATTTTATTGTTAACATATATACTATTTTATTAAATAAACTAATTGTTAACATAGAATTATGTAATTAGTCACTGCCCCTTACATTAATTCCAAATTATTATCCTGGCATTTTTACAGTGTAATAAAAGTGAAACAGAGCCGTGGCTGTGAAGCTTCAAAAAAGACTGAATATATCATAAATTTGGCCCATATTGTGCACTATATTCAAAGTCTTCTGAAGCCTGACATTTTCATCATTCAATAAAAAATACTTCACTGATAAACTCTTTGAGAGTTGTCTATATATAGTTCTCATTGCAAAATATGTTTGTTTGTTTGCTTTGTTATTGTTTTGTTTGTGTTTTGCTTGATTTTATTTTTGCTTTTTGTGTTGTTTTGTTTAGTTCTGTTTTGAGTCAAAACTTAGAATTTTCAATGATTTGTTTATAAATTGGACTAAACAAGTTCTCATGTTCAATGATTTGGTTGCAAAAATGTTATCAACTCGCTTGAAGTTTATCAGTGAATTTGTTTTCCTCATATCAGTTGACCTACTGTAACAACTTGTTATGTAGTGCACAAGTCATTCTTTTTGAAGCTTGAAAGCTCCAGTCCTCTATTTATTTTAATTATGTGGAAAAGAATGGCCAGTGCATTATTAAAATTGTCTCCTTGTAAAAGAAATATTAACACAGGTTTGGGACAAAATAAGGGTGAGTTAATGGTGACTTTGGTTGAAATAATACATTAATTTGCCTACTAATATTGTAATCATTATATAATGTTGGAGTTAACCAATCTTCTTAGAGAATCATTGGAGAGAGGCAGAGGACAGCTGTGTGGGGGCACATTTCTGGGATTCGATAGCTATCACGTGTTTCATGACTTCTGATTCAGACTACACATGGGAGGTAGAGGCTGTGACCACACACTAAATTCAGAGGTGACCTTTAGCTGTGATTTGACACAAGCCTCAGTGGAAATTTGATTTCGGTTTTGTTATGTCCTGCAATTGCCAGGACACACTGTGTGATTGAGACATGTTGTGATGTGCCTTGTGTATCACAAGGCCATGTGATAGCTTGTGTAAATATCAATGTCTCTACTGCCTGTCCCAGAGTGTGCAATCCATGAATGCATGAAACAAACATGTGGGCATGATATGAAAATATAACCGAGTTTATGAATCATGAAATAGCTTTGAGATTACCAGTGCCATATGAGCCTGACTGTGATTTAGAAACAATCTCTCAATTGTGCTGATTGATGAAAAATGCATTTTGAAAGTGTGCTGAGCCGTGTGTAAAATTGAAGGCTCTTTATGTTATTACAGCACCAGACACTAATCAGTCATTACTCAACCATGCAATAGTAAATGTGGCTTCTCCTGTAATTATGGGCCTGCTCTCTCCCCTCTCTATCATACTTAACTAAGAACCCATGTCTAAAGGAGAAATTAAAGGCAATATTGCACAATATGTTTCTAAATGATCATTTACTTCGATGTACTAAAATTACCCTCCACCAGATGTGTTCCACCCATCACAAATCACCAGTTTCATCAAAGCTTATATCACTGTCAAATACAATTATAGTGCATAGTGGCGGGGGACTGTCTCTCAGGTGCTTAATTGAATCTGTACAGAAAGAATGATGCAAAAATATTACCATAATATTGAGGCTCCACTGCTTCCTGCACTGTTGCTAAAACTTACATCAGTCATTCATATGGGAAGCATGCTTAATGAAGTTTTTACAATGGGATATAATATATATATATATTTGAACTAATAATTTTTCTGTAATAATTTTTTTTCCCAAAATATATTTGAACTAATATTTTTTTTCTGTACGCAAATGTTACAGTGACATCACTGTTGGCTGTTAGATTTGTGATGTTTTATCAGTGTACGTCAATGGGACTTGCTTTTTAATTAGGGTGCTCTGGCTGATCTGAGATCTGCTGCAGCACAGATGCTTTGTAATCGTCCTTGCAGTCGCTGGCCAAGGTGCTGAACATAATTAAATCATTGCATGCAGCAGAAGCGGGACTTCACACCATAGTATCCTCCTTTGAGTCTTTGTGTATTTGTTCCCATGAAAATGTAGCAGTTTATTACTCTAGACTTTGATTTGGAGAGGGATGCATGTTTTTATGCAGTTTTTGAAGAAGTCATATTTCCACAGGCTGGATTACTAATGTGTGTGCAAAGTCTGCAAAGTTACACTGCATTCATTTGCACAGAGTCTGAGCTGACACTGGAGGCTGTGAAAATAACACTCATGCCTGCCAAAACGGTGCCTGAGCCAGATAAAAAAGAAACCCCAAAAGCATTTTTTTTTTTTTTTTTGAATATTAAATGGATGGTGACAATGTGTTACTGACACTATGGAACCACAATGCTGCTATGCACAATGCAAAAGTCCAGTGATTAGTTTTCTGTGTTTTAATGAATGACTAGGATGAGAATATATATATATATATATATATATATATATATATATATATATATATATATATATATTTCTTTTATAGGTCAACACTTATAGATATACAACACTATATATATACAGTACAAACCCGATTCCAAAAAAGTTGGGACACTGTACAAATATAATTTACAAATCTCATAAACTTATATTTTATTCACAATAGAATATAGATAACATATCAAATGTTGAAAGTGAAACATTTTGAAATGTCATGCCAAATATTGGCACATTTTGGATGTCATGAGAGCTACACATTCCAAAAAAGTTGGGACAGGTAGCAGTAAGAGGCCGGAAAAGTTAAATGTACATATAATGAACAGCTGGAGGACCAATTTGCAACTTATTAGGTCAATTGGCAACATGATTGGGTATAAAAAGAGCCTCTCAGAGTGGCAGTGTCTCTCAGAAGTCAAGATGGGCAGAGGATCACCAATTCCCCCAATGCTGCGGCGAAAAATAGTGGCGCAATATCAGAAAGGAGTTTCTCAGAGAAAAATTGCAAAGAGTTTGAAGTTATCATCATCTACAGTGCATAATATCATCCAAAGATTCAGAGAATCTGGAACGATCTCTGTGTGTAAGGGTCAAGGCCGGAAAACCATACTGGATGCCCGTGATCTTCGGGCCCTTATATGGCACTGCATCACATACAGGAATGCTACTGTAATGGAAATCACAACATGGGCTCAGGAATACTTCCAGAAAACATTGTCAGTGAACACAATCCACCGTGCCATTCGTCGCTGCCAGCTAAAACTCTATAGGTCAAAAAAGAAGCCATATCTCAACATGATCCAGAAGCGCAGGCGTTTTCTCTGGGCCAAGGCTCATTTAAAATGGACTGTGGCAAAGTGGAAAACTGTTCTGTGGTCAGACGTATCAAAATTCGAAGTTCTTTTTGGAAAACTGGGACCGCCATGTCATCCGGACTAAAGAGGACAAGGACAACCCAAGTTGTTATCAGCGCTCAGTTCAGAAGCCTGCATCTCTGATGGTATGGGGTTGCATGAGTGCGTGTGGCATGGGCAGCTTACACATTTGGAAAGGCACCATCAATGCTGAAAGGTATCCAAGTTCTAGAACAACATGTGCTCCCTTCCAGACATCGTCTCTTTCAGGGAAGACCTTGCATTTTCCAACATGACAATGCCAGACCACATACTGCATCAATTACAACATCATGGCTGTGTAGAAGAAGGATCTGGGTGCTGAAATGGCCAGCCTGCAGTCCAGATCTTTCACCCATAGAAAACATTTGGCGCATCATAAAGAGGAAGATGTGACAAAGAAGACCTAAGACAGTTGAGCAACTAGAAGCCTGGATTAGACAACAATGGGACAACATTCCTATTCCTAAACTTGAGCAACTTGTCTCCTCAGTCGCCAGACGTTTACAGACTGTTATAAAAAGAAGAGGGGATGCCACACAGTGGTAAACGTGGCCTTGTCCCAACTTTTTTGAGATGTGTTGATGCCATGAAATTTAAAATCAACTTATTTTTCCCTTAAAATTATACATTTTCTCAGTTTAAACATTTGATATGTCATCTATGTTGTATTCTGAATAAAATATTTAAATTTGAAACTTCCACATCATTGCATTCTGTTTTTATTCACAATTTATACAGTGTCCCAACTTTTTTGGAATCGTGTTTGTATGTTATATCAAAGACTAAGGACTTTGATTATATTAAGTTATACAATCATTATAAAATACACATTATATTCATATAAATAGATTAGTCTATGTGGAAATTTATGTATTTTTTCTTCACCGTTATTTCTAAGCCTTAACTGGCGCAAAACATTGTATCACATCAGGTCATCTGTAATGTATCTGCATGTTTTACATTCTTTGGCCACCAGGTGGTATTGTGAGCAAAATGAAGCCTCGAGAAATTAACCCTTTTGTGAACCACTTGGATGAAAGTATAAAACATTGTTATTTACCAATACATAGCCTGTTTTTTCTTTTTTCCTTTTTTTTTTTTTTTGTTTCTTGGGGGAACAACCCTCAGATGTTGGGTCATGTCCCCCCCGACCCCCCAAATATATATATATATATATATATATATATATATATATATATATATATATATATATATATATAGCTATAGGCTAAACATGATATACTGTATATAAACGCCTTTATACGCTTATGTTCCCAGCATGCACTAGGTATTACTTTTATTGTCAATTTTAGCTCGTTATTTTGTAATATCAATTGTCAGATTTTGCATGCTGAGCGTTGACGTGTATCTGTCTTGTTATCAACCAGAAATAACAATGGCTCACAATAATAGCGCTACAATTATCTAGGCTATTTATTTATTAGTAATTTGTTATGACAGACAAATTACCCAGTGATACCACAGAAAATTGCATAATGGTGCATTGTATTGTATGAAACAACCGTTAAATCTGAAAAGAAGAAAAAAAAAAAACTCATTTTTTAAAATGTTGATGCGAATAGCCTATCATATTAATGTGATATCACATAATCATTTAATGAATATCATTTAGTCCACTTACTACCCAATGCTTTCTTAACCCTCGTATCAATAATTACTTTATTAGGCATCTCATACTTTCCCTGTAGATGATTTTAATAAGTCACAATGACGTAGCCTAACCAACACATTAGGCAGATACTACAGAATCTTTCGTCTGTCACACCAGTGTACTCTTCAGAAATGTGACTAGCATTTCTGCTTAATGCCAATTTGACCCTGAAGTACACTGTACTGGGGGAAAAACAACTAGCAACATTGCTCCTTTGTTTCAATGCACTGTATATTCGTTGCTCCATGGATCCCGCACCAGTCCTGACATTGCACGCGCTGATTTTATCATTCATTGTAAAACTCCTAAACCACTGTTACATACCAGCATATTCATTCATTAAGAAGCAGATTCGTTCTCCGGATGTATTTGCATGTCGTCTCCTGTGTGCGCGCATCTCTCTGCCCCTCCTCCCAGTGAGGTGCTGCGGGGAGATCCGCGGACCAATGTTAAACGCGAGGCTGGGACAGAGGGAATCCTGAGCGCTGCTGTCAGGATCTCAAACAGCGGCGAGTACCGGACCGTCCGCACGCGCACTGAACCCTCGGCCCGGAGGAATATTGAATATTATCAGTACGGGAATGCGAGTCTGACCTGCTAACTTAAACGCAAGGTAAGCAGAAAGCGGATGCGTCTTTAATGTAAAGCGTGAATTGCGTGGTTAATTTTTTTTAAATTTTTTTTTGAGTCCTATAAGTTAAAAGCTGGATATAATATGCAAATATCAATCGGAAGCTGTCACAGTGCACATGGACTTACCTTTCAAGATGATCTAGCCACATCATAAGCATGCTTTTGATGTTGGGGTATGGGTTATGCCTCAAAGGATATGTTACCCATGCTGAAGCACATCCTGATGGATATGTCCTGCATGACAAGATAGCCTGTCCCTGATTTAATTTTTTTAAGATGATTAGTGGGTCATCTTGAGCACCTGTATTAAATGAACCCGTCAGCCTGGCTTCATTTCACAAGACCTTTGCGGCTGTGACAACTTGACAGCACTTGGAAGTTTTGTCACGGAGCACTGGAGCCTTACGAACTTAAGGGCTGATCAGGGACCCCTGATACTTGGAGCAACTTAAGTTAATGAATGATTGACTGGTGACTGTGAAAGCATGTCCTGGACAGGGATGCGCTAAGCGGAATCACACTCACCAGTTATGGTGCGACATGGATGATAAAGGTCTGGAGATATACTGTCAAAGCACATTATATGTAAAGGCTTTTGAGATTTAGGTTAGTGTTTTTGAGATAAAAATGCAGTATGCATAATGTGACCTGGATGGAATCATGTGATTCTGTGAGAAGGGATTGATTAAAATTTGTCTCCTTGCTTAGTTTGTTGCATGAAAGCTATGGGCCGTGTAAATAGAGAGTTAATGAACTCATTTGATATAGGATCTGACAAAGGTTTGGGATGTGTTTTATGGGTCTTCAAGGCAAATGTTCACTAAGTGGGTCAAAATATGATAAATGTGTCACGAGATCATTTGCACTGATCTGTTGTTTGATGGCTTGCCAGTGTGCTGTGTAGTTTCTGTAGCTCGAGCAGAGGCGAATTGAATAAGTAGGTTAACTAACTGCTCATTGACTCAATTATATTTCACCCTTATTTAGAAAAATGACACGTGAACTGCTAAGTTTTATTCATTTCACTCTGCTGGCATAGAGGCTTTTGCTTGGGGGGGAAAGAGAAGATACACCTAATTGTTGGGAAGGAAAAAAGGGATCAGAGCTAATTATGCCAAGATAATGCTTTGGTTATTTATATCCTCCAAATCCGTTTAATTCTTCTCATTGTCAAAAAAAGAGAATAATAATATTATATTAAAAAAAGCCTGAGATAATGAAAGTGTATTTATGAATACACGATTATGTATTTTATCTAATGGTAAAGTCTGGCGGGTGGGATTTTTTCAGCGTAACTGAGGTTATGTTGGAATCCTTCTATTTTTCCAAGTTACTTGCTAATTAAAGTTCATTCAGTTATAGCCAAATGAGAGCAAAAAGTTTTAATTTAGGTTTGAGACTGGTGCGGAGCAAGCAAATGCTATTGCTGTTGACTTCTCCTCCCTTAGCAGTAGACCATTGCCTTAACACTACTGCCCTGCCTACTTATAAAATAAGCCTTTGGGGAGTTACACTGCAGGCTATCTGCCTGTCCATTTTTATTTTGACCACCACTTTGACGTTTGTAGTAGCTAAACAGACAGTACCTCATGCTCTCAAGCCACAGAACAGTTCCTTCAGCATTTTCACACACTCATCTTTACTTAGATTCAGAGAGTAGTTATCCCCTCTGAGATTCCTCCTCTAGCTCCTGATTCCTCTTGATTTAACTCAAGCACAACGCCGTAGCAGTATCCAGACACACTGATTACGAAGATTCTCTGAAATGAGGCTATGGATTTATGATTGGGCCTCATTTATGAGTAGAATGAACTATTCAAAGGTGGCTCTAAAGTAAATTTTTGGATTGTTGAAAGTGACCATATTCTTAAAATGTCAGTCAAAAAAAACAAACATGCACACCTGCACTCAACCATGTGTAAATGGGGCATAAAACATATGGGGAGAGTGCAAGGTCTATTTTACGTGCCAATTACTCAAATTTGTTTAAAAACGTATGTTCAACGTAGTGATCCATACTCGTTGTGCCCATAAGACCACTTTCAGTCTGACCCCACTGAGCATCCCATTGTAAAAAGGCCATTTTGCATTTTGGTTATCAATACAGGAGTTTACAGGTATCTGAGTACTTTATGAGCCAGTCCTGAATATACAAGGAAACGTATACGTCCAGAGCATTTTCTTTGGCTTATACAATTAGGTTCAGTAAAGAATGCTCTACTCCTCTAGAACTATTTTTAGCTGTATGTTTTTTGTTGTTGTTTTTTTTTAAGTGACTATATGGTTCTTTGGAGATAAAGTTGTAAGTTCTTGAGATCAGTATATTGGTTTATGAGTTATTTAAAGCATCAGATAGTTCTCAAAAGTAGGGGTTTTAAAACTTTTTACTGCTAAGGATTTTGAAGAGACCCACTGACTAAAATATAAAGAATCTGTTTATATTGTCATGTATATAGACTTTCATCCATATCATATCATATCATATCATATCATATCATATCATATCATATCATATCATATCATATCATATCATCATATTAATAATTTAATTTAATTTAATTTATAAGCTTTTGTGTGGCTTTACATCAATGCCAAATACAAGTATTGAATATTATCTGAAAAATATTTGCTTAGTTTAACAAATTTTCAATGCTAAGTTTTAATGTTAATTATTTTGAACTGATATACTGACTAAGTATATCAGTTATTATATTATATTATATTATATTATATTATATTATATTATATTATATTATATTATATTATATTATATTACATTATATTATATTTTAATTATAAGTATTTTCTAGAAATTAATTAATTCATTATTTAGAACCCAACAATTTAAAAAAAAAGTATATTATATTCATCAAGTTTGAAAATGGAGCATTCAGTGTTCTTTACAGAACTGTGATGTCAGGCTGTAGAACAGTTTTGGATCTGTCATTAAGAGTGTATGTGAGAAAGTGTTAACAGGAAAGGTGCTGCCATTTTGCCTGATGATGTGGTTGATTTTCTGTATGATTAACACTTTCTATTCTGGGTGGTGGGAATGGCTCTGTTCTGCTTTGCCTATGATTAAGTGCCATTCATAGACACATGAGGAGTTGGCAGGCATTGTTTGAGTGGTAAGTAATTATTATAATCATGCTGGTGGTCTGTTGTAAGGGTCTGTCTAGAAATGACAGAAGAAAATAATTTTGATTCCTCTATGGAAATTCATAAAAATAAATTTCCAAGACTGCAAGGAACTCACTGGTGTGTTAAAAAGAAAAGAGATGATTAGTTGAATGGATAATTCATAATGGAAATGATCACATACAACAGTCAGAATATTATCTAACACTTTGATGGGGAAAAGCGAAACACACATGAGCCGCTAGAGGAAAAAAATGATGTAATATGTGGAAAGATTTGAGTAAGCATCAAACGAGTCCAATGCATCAGGGTATAACAATACATGGCTGGAAGCTTAAAGATGCAGTGGATAATTGGCACAAATGTATCTGCATGAAGAAAATGAATTGCATTTTTGTCCATTCGTTTTGATATTCTCTGTGATCTGGTTCTGCATCTGCCCTTTTCACCCCACCGTCCCATCCCAGATATGCAGCAGATGCTTGTGAGCAAACCTACCAAGCTTCAGCTGCTAGTACTGCAGTGCTCCTGAAGCACAGTGCAGAGAAACGGGCACATCAGAGGAAGACTGAAGAGCAAAGTGAATGGAGAACGAGTGCAGAGAGTGTAGAAGGGAAGAACTGAGAGGGTGGGGGATATAGTAGAAGAGTGAAACATGGTTTTGCATGATTGTTGTTGCTGTTGCACAAGCTTTGCATAGTAAGATATATGCATTGACTGAATTATGAAGATTGAGAGTGATTATGTGTGTTTGTGTGGATGCCCATGTGGGATTTATATACACTTTCTCTTTGTTTGCTCTGCAAACGGTCTGGATTTTATAAATGGTTTTAATCATGGATCAATAGGCTTATGAGAGGATGCTCATTGCTCTAATTATGTTGTGATGAGATCTGCCCTGCACTCATGGTCTCAAACCTTTTTCACCTGCATCTCAGACTGCAGCTCAAAAATATGATTATAACTGTCCCAAAGGGCTCTCTGGCGTCTGTTTAATACACAGTAGGGTTCGGTAGTCTGAGACCACCAGTGAAGATACTTGTGTTTTTGATTAATTTCTAGTTTAATGCATTACAAATGATTTAAATAAATGTCCTAACCGCAACACAATAAAGCAACAAAACTAAAAGCTACATATTCAATGTTTTTGTCCTAACCAACCATGACAAACAGCAGGATATTCTGTTGATATTCTGTTTCCAGTTTTATATTTGTGAAGGACTATGCTGGCTCTCATTGTGTAGGTATTGGCACGTAACACTTGCAGGTACAAAAATGTACCTTTTTGCACGTTTGAGTAGATGATGAAATACACAATAGGATGTACTGATAGCATCTAAACTGTAAGAAATTTAGTGTATCTATATAATATATACTGTGCCATTAAATCCAATAATTCAATTAAAAAGTTAAGTAAACATTTATACATTAAATAAGGATTTGTACGTCTTTAAAGTTGTATATATACAAACACTTAAACTTAATTAGACATTCATACATTCATATTAAATAAGGATTTTTAAAAATATTTAGTCCTAAATGATTCACATCTTAGATGCTGTCAATAATGTGTATTTTAGTGTCTATGCACATGTAAGTAAATGCACGTGAGGTAGAACTACGCTTTTCATAAAATATGAATAATGACAACCTAACGTTGGCTGGGTTGCCCCAGCCAGAGTGAAATCTCATTGGTCCAAAATTATGCTCTGCATAACTATATATTAAACATCAGATTTGTTTGTTCTTTCAATGTGAAGAGGCAGTGGCAACTTAACGTTTCAATGCAATGTAGTGTTAGACTTTTCGACCCCACTGCAGCTTATAGTGAATCGTTTTCTCAAGCTTGTGGAATATTGCTTTTATCGAGGTTCTTCCTCAGCTGTTTACATGGATGATTGGAAAGATCAGAGAAAGAAGGGGAAGTGGAAACAAAGGGAAGTAAGCAGGAGATGAAACATAAGAGTGAGTTGGAAAAGATGGATTGAGAAGGAGAAAGATTGCCTCAATGACTCAGAATGAAGGGATGACATGCTGAAGTAGATGAATGAATGATGGAGGGAAAGCGAGGGCACAAGGAGAGATGGGAAATGATAGAAAGGAGCAGACCCAAGATGGTCCTGCTGTAGTCTCACTCAGCATTTAATTTCCTGTCTTTTCCCTTGGCCTCCCTCCATGTTTTCTAACCAGGCCATGACAGCAGCACATGCAGGCTTTGGGATGAGTTTGCACTGGGATTTAAATAGATAATGGTGGCCTAACGGTTGTTGGCTGATGAATTATTCACTGGAACCTCAAGACATTGCTGTGCGGCATCACTGGTTACATCACATCACTCTTAGGTTTGCAATATTGATGTTATGGAAGATTCCTCCATTTTGGTTTAACAGCTCAGCTATGAAAATGGTGCTGTTTGGTTATTATGTCTTTGTCTTCACAGTTGGTCCTTCAGGTGAAGAGCTGTGTTGTCAATAAAGGAGTTGATCACTCTGTAGTTGTCATAAGCACACTGTGCCTCATACACAGATGAGGGTTCCTTGGTAATTAATACTGCCAGTTACTGACAGCCGCATGGAGATATGGATACGAGGTTTTAAACAGCCACTAGGCCATTTAGTAAGCTTGTGGCATAAAGCTTTTATGGGAATGCAGCATGCAGTCTGGTGGATTGAGGTGGTGGAATATTTGAACTACTTTGTTATTCAATATATACATATTCCTTGAGGTCTTGCCTTCTTTCTGCTACCATTACGCACACAAAGTCTAACTACAAAATTGTTGATCAAATATCTCAATATCAGGGTATATATATATATATATATATATATATATATATATATATATATATACAAGATATACAAGGGAACAACTTAAGTTATTTATATATATATATATATATATATATATATATATATATATATATATATATATATATATATATATATTACTTTAGTTGTTCCCTTGTATATCTTGTATATCTTAACAAATAAATGATAATTGTTTTATTTTTATTTTTTGAAAAAGTAATGGAAAAACATTACCTAACTTACTGACCACTTTTGTTTTTCACAGTGAATGCAACATTTTCATTTAAGTTTCAGTATGTTGATCAACTAAAATGTATATTTTATTTTATTTTAGCTTTATTTAGATCTTAAGATTATTTATTTATTTATTTTGGTATATTTCTTTTTTACTTCTCAAAATTGTGACAACTTACCCTGAACTGACATTGTGTCTGTTTATTTTTTATTCTTGTCTTATTTTTAAGCATGATTATGATCTCTATGGTATACAAATTAGCTCAAAAAGAAGATGAAATATAGTGCATCAATAAAACATATTTAATACACAATAGATTGTAAATTTTTTTTTGGCAGTAGACACAAACAGCATTCTGTTGTACTCCATGTTGCACTGTTGTTGGATCAGCCTACTGTTCTTTCTGACAGGCTTGTCATGGAGGGGGTGCGAGATGTTGTCTATGATGGTAAAATTAATTTGGACATCATTCTGTACTCGCCCACCACCTCCAGTGGGTCTAGGCCGTCCTAATTAAGGAGTCTGCCTGCATGGTTGGTTCAGCATGTTGTCTTCTTAGTCTCTGATCTCTAGACTAGTGGAACACATTTTTATTAGAACTATTATTATTATTATTTTAATTGGGTTAAATCTATATATATTTTTTGTATTAGTTTTAATAATACATTGTATAATTATACCCTGTTCAGCTACCCCTAGTGTTGTGGAGCAATTTCTTATGAGTGACTTTATAGTCAGCATTTTAAAAAACATTTTACAACTGCTGATAATGTTTTCACAACATGTTGCGGTATTTTCCATTGTTTTCTGAAAAAAAAAAAAAAAAAAAAAAAATTGGAACATTCCTTTGGTGGTTTAGAGCACTTTTTCATTGTTTCTGATTCATATATATTTTAAAGAAAATATTATTATTTTTTTAATTTATTTTTGTTAAAAGCAAACTTTTGTTTGCTTTGCTTATTGTTTTGTATTGCCAATAGTAGTCTCCACACTGAATTAAGTGTCACTTTCTTTTTCTTCTTCTTCTTCTTCTTCTTTTTTTTTTAATAGACTCAGAGACTAAGGCTGCAGGACTATGAAACTCTGAATGCAGAAATAAAATGTCACCATATTTATCCAGAACAGCCAACAAGACTTTCCTTTTCAGCAACCTGTCAGGGATGAGATTTTTCACCATTTACTCCTGCTTCCGACACTTTAGCTGCCAGGTGACTTAACGGACAAAGCTGGGCATAGTTTTCACTTTTTTCCCTTCAATATGGCAGTTTTCAAGATGCTGAACCTACCATTAAACCAGAGAGATAAATGGAGTCAGATAGTAAAGTAAAGTTTAGTATAGGGCTCAAGTCTACCAGTGTGACTTGTCTTTGGCCTGATTTGCTTGGTTGAACAACACTCACTCAGCTCTTTGGTTTAAAGAAAGTATACAGTAATTCCACCTGCAGTATAGCGGCAATGAAACAGGTATATACCATAACCAAGATTATGTTGATTACGTCCAGCCTCGATGCTGCCAAGATTGCTGAGGTCATATATAAAAAAAAGATGCCCCTATTAGTAACAGGCACCCATAGGTGTGTGGTCTGAAAACACAATAACCTGAAAACCAGCATGACCTTCTCCCTGGGGCGAGGGGCCTGTCAATCCCAGTATGGGTTCCAGCAGCCCTGTTTACCAGCCAGCTGATTGAAACTGAGGTCCTACATGAATAGCCAATGATGGAACTAATGGGACCTCACCTTCAGAAAGGTTGCACACAGAAGCTAATTCAACCTGTCAAGAAGGCAAACAAGGAAGATAAGGTGTGTGCTCTGGGAATAGAACAAGAAGGAAAAGTTTGAATTGGTAAAAAGCAAGATTCACGGAGCCTGTCCAACCACTCAAAGCTGTTTTCCTAGTTCAGATGGAGAAGCAAAAGCAGATAGAAGGTTTGCTTTGCTTTTCTGTCTGTGCCTGCCAGACTTTTTAAGAAAAGGCCCCTGGGGCTACTTTCTTTTTTTTTCTTCTTTTTTTGTGAGCTGTTGGGCTTTTCTGTCAGACAGTTGTGAGTGAGAGCAATGAGAGGGGTATTAGGAGTGTGTGTGTGTGTGTGTGTGTGTGTGTGTGTGATTGCTGTTTGATTAGGATAAATGTTGAGTCACAGTGGGACAGCTTTCACAGGGATGGTCGTTCGGTACACCAGTAGGTAGCACAGTCTATGATTTCAAGTGATATAACTGGAACAGTTATAATGAGCACTCAAATGTGATGATCTCCCCATCTTACAATCACACACATTTTTTCTCACAGTCAGACACGCCACATGATTGCAAGGGACCCGTGTCCTTCACATTTGTGACATTCTCTGGAGGATAAGCCGACACGTTTGTTGCTGTTGTTGTTCCATACAAATGCTTCAGACATTGAAGAACACTGTTACTGTCACTTGTCAGGTTTATTCATTTTCCTTATTCACTCAGCATATTTATGGTTGCTTGTTTGTGCCTCAGGTAACTGAGATAAAGTTTAAGAGAAAATCACAGAAATGAAGTCAGAATTATGAGAAACAGATGCAGTTGGGAGAAACAAACTCACTATAACAAGGAACAAAGTCGCATTTAGTCACATTGTGAGATATGGTCACAATTTACTGTACATTCTGAAATATAGTTGCAATTTATGGTATTTTTTTTTAATCTGAGGTAGAAAAAGGCCTCCATACCCACCGAAACAATCTTTATCTTGAAAATACCCTATTCCCTATTTGCTCTTTATTACATTTTGAAAGAAACACTGCTTAAGCTAGGGACAAACTGAGTTCAAAGTTATATAATAACAACTATATAAGAAAAGTGTTGATTTTGATTTTACGAAACTTCAAATGGTCACAATTTACTGTACATTCTGAAATATAGTTGCAATTTATGGTATTTTTTTTTACTCTTAGGTAGAAAAAGGCCTCCATACCCACCGAAACACTCTTTATCTTGAAAATACCCTATTCCCTATTTGCTCTTTATTACATTTTGAAAGAAACACTGCTTAAGCTAGGGACAAACTGAGTTCAAAGTTATATAATAACAACTATATAAGAAAAGTGATGATTTTGATTTTACGAAACTTCAAATGTTGAGGTTAAAATATAGGTTTAAACTTTACCTATCTTACTTGAAGTAGTCTTTACATTGCATTTACTTCATGAGAGCAGCCACTTTATTTTTCATTTCTATTTTCAAATAGGCTAAGGCAGGTTAAGTGATGTAGCAGTTACACCTGCATATCTAGGTCAAAAGTCTGCTGTCATGACCTCCCTGTATTTCTCAGAGCAAAGCTTTTACTGTTCTTTTAAGAGCAAAGACAATGTTTTACAGAGAGTTTGTTTCTACAGAAACTGCAGGGGTGAGTACCAAATGAAAACCCTGGAGCTGATAATGCATTTTGTCTGAGGAGGCAAGAACAAAAATACAAACAAATCAGCATTTTAGAATGACTTCTAAAGGATCATGCAATACTGAAAACTGGAGTAATTGTTGCTAGTAATTCAGCTTTAACATCACAGGAATTAATTACTTTTTGAACATATAACTATATAAATGCAATAATATTTCACAGGACAGTTTTTACAGTTTTTTTTTTTTTTGGATCAAATAAATGCAGCTTTCTTTCAAAAACATTAAAAGTCTTATGTCAACCGTTGGAATGATACTGTGTGTTTATAGTATGTTAAGTCATAATAATATAACATACAATTATTAATAACAGATTATTAATAATATTAATATAAATGCAAAATATGATTTATTTGACATTATAGAGTACATTATTAGTAAAACAAATATCAATATCTTATTATTATCATAAATATCCTCTTTGAAAATAAAACATAAGAATTCTAAAGACAAGAATGCATGATGTTTGTCTTTAACTAGGACCCCATGTAAATCATATAGAACTGAACCATGAATTTACATTGTGCATTGACTTGGATTTTGTGGATTTTGGATGCTCATTTCTTAAGTCCACCGAATGCCACTGTCCTTAAGTATTGCTGCACCTTGAGGAAACAGTGCCACAAGAGTCAACAACAATCATGGCTCCTGCTCACTTCCTCCCAGCAGTGGTGCTCTGCAGGTACACTCTGCTTTTGGGGGAGTGACTCCATGCGACATGGCAAGACGCTGGCCCAGTGGAGCAGTGGAGCAGAGTTGTTTAGAGAAGGCAGAGTTAGCTTTGGAGCAGATCAAAGCAGGCAAGCTGGCAGGCACCAGGCAGCAAACAACCCCTTCTTTTCCCATGCTCCTCTGTGACTGTGAATTACATTGACTAGCTGTATCACCCCGGGCATCAGGGCTCAGTGCATTAGCTGCAGCGCACAAGCAGGATCCCTGCCCCCATGACTCAGCCTAATGGAATATTTTTCCATGCATGCACGCGTAAACCTAAGCTAGCTTCAAGCACTGAAGCACTGAACACTCTCACATACACAAAAATTTGAATGTGCTTTTACTGCTTCACTTGATTTTTTCTTAACTAGGGGTGTAAAATGCATTGCTGCAGTTGATCTCTGTGAAACTCTATTGATTATGTAATTTTAACAATCAGTGACTTTTACTATAGCTCTAATGAAATGATGCATTATTAGTGGATAAGAAGAATACGTTATTATATTATGAAGGATATTGCTGAATTATATATATACACACACACAAACACACACACACACACACACTCACCGGCCACTTTATTAGGTACACCTGTTCAATTGCTTGATAACACAAGTTGCTAATCAGCCAATGGCAGCAACTCAATGCATTTAGGCATCTAGATGTGGTAAAGACGACTTGCTGAAGTTCAAACCGAGCATCAGAATGGGGAAGAAATGAGATTTAAGTGACTTTGAACGTGGAATGGTTGTTGATGTCAGACAGGCTGGCCTGAGTATTTCAAAAAGTGCTGATCTACTGGGATTTTCACGCACAACCATCTCTAGGGTTTACAGAGAATTGTCCGAAAAAGAGAAAATATCCAGTGAGCGGCAGTTGTGTGGACGAAAATGCCTTGTTGATGTCAGAGTTCAGAGAAGAATGGGAAGACTGGTTAGAGATGATAGAAAGACAAAAGTAACTCGAATAACCACTCGTTACAATCAAAGTATGCAGAATACCATCTCTGAACGCACAACACGTTGAACCCTGAGGCTTCAATTCGCACAGGCTCACCAAAATTGGACAATAGAAGATTGGAAAACGTTGCCTGGTCTGTTGAGTCTCGATTTCTGCTGCGAGATTCAGATGGTAGGGTCAGAATTTGGCATAAAGAACATGAAAGCATGGATCCATCCTGCCTTGTCTCAACGGTTCAGGCTGCTGGTGGTGGTGTAACGGTGTGAGGGATATTTTCTTGGCACACTTTAGAACCGATTAAGCATCGTTTAAACGCCACAGCCTACCTGAGTATTGTTTCTGACCATGTCCATCCCTTTATGACTACAGTGTACCCATCTTCTGATGGCTGCATCCAGCAGGATAATGCACCATGTCACAAAGCTCAAATCATCTCAGACAGGACATGACAATAAGTTCACTTTTACTCAAATGGCCTCCACAGTCACCAGATCTCAATCCAATAGAGCAGCTTTGGGATGTGGTGGATTGGGAGATTTGCATCATAGATGTGCAGTATCATGTCAATATGGACCAAAATCTCTGAGGAATGTTTCCAACACCTTGTTGAATCTATGCCATGAATAATTAAGGCAGTTCTGAAGGCAAAAGGTCCAACCTGGTACTAGCAAGGTGTACCTAATAAAGTGGCCAGTGAGTGTATACATGTACAGTATATATATACAGTTGTAAAAATAATTTTGTAAATCAATAAATAAGTTACATTTTGTCCACTCCCAAATAATAATCTAATCAAATTGAACCAAATCATCAAAACATTTCAGACTTCATGATGCATCAGGTTAACTATTAAAAAAAAAAAAAAAAAAAAAGAGAGAGAGAGAGAGAGAAATACAAATAAGACTGGTAGAGCGAATTTATGTTGCCATTCCTCATATACAAGTTTCCATGGAAACGACATCCACCCACACAGCCTACATATTAACATACTAATAATTCTGAACATTAACTTAATTAATAGTCATTATTACACATTAGTAGTCTCAATTCACACATCACTAGCCTATATATAATTATATGCTCATTATATGCTTCTGTTTCATTTTACTTTTACTCATTCTGTTTGGACCAGTGAATCGCAACATATCCTGATCCACTTCACTCTTGTGCATGTATCATGTCTGTGATATTGTAAATTATGTTTGTGTTTTGACAGTATCTGTATTTTGTAAAATGCCTCACTGAAGGCACAATGTAAATAAAACTAAATATTATTTTTTTATGCAGTATGACATGCAGGTATTTATTGCATCAGCACATGCGTAAGACATGGCATTGTTGCATTGGACATTCATTAAAAAGAATGATTCCAAACACTTCATCTATCCTGATCTCTGTGCTTGCATGCTGATGGCAGCAGCAGGAATGAGGGGCTTATGGGTGTCAGTCTGTAATACTGAAGCCTAACTTCTGAAGTGTGACGGGATATGTGAGCAGCACAGGTAAAGAGAGGCTGGAACCCAGCCATGCTTTTAGCTGTCCTTCCCTACTGCCCGCTTCCCGTACATATCTGTGGCTGACAGGTGCCGCCATGGCTCACGTCCATCAGTGGCTGCTTTACCTCAATGCACTCTTGCAAATAAACTGTAAACTGTAAATAAATTAGTATAAATGTATATTTCTGGCTGGTATAACATACATATCTTCTAGTTCTCTCTTTTCTGCATTAACTTCTGCTCTATCTTCTGTACTTACTCTTGTAACCCAGTATTGTGGTGCTGAAAATATTGTTGACTCTTTTATGATACATGGCTTGTAAAATTCCTCATCTGTAAGGCATTTTGGATAAAATCTCTTGTATTTTTACAAATTAACTGTAATAGTGTGCTGTGCTGCTCCTTTGGCTCCCAGCGGTTTTTTTTAAACCTCTACACAAAATAGAGGTTTAAAAAAAAAAACAATTGTAAACTTCAGACAGCCTTTTTTGCGATTGGAAACGAATTACCTCCCATTTGGTCACCTGTTAATAGCAGTGATAAAGCAGATTAAGATCCATGTAACCTGCTGCATTCAGGAAACCCTACATTGAGTTCACAGTAAAATTCTGAATATTGTCGTATGATGTTCAAAATTGCTGTTACATTTATCTTGGCTAGTTTTAGAATGTAGATATCTAAGCATACTGTACATGAAAAGAGTATGGTTTTGGTATTTCAGGAGCACCAGAAAATGTGTTTGGTTTGAAAATTTGTGTTACATACTGTAAAGTGTTTGTCTGGGAATAAAAATAATGGGCATCTTTATTGCATTTTGCTCTGAGAGATTGTTTGCAGTGAGTGTGGAAAGCTTACTGTATGATCAAGCACTTCAATCTTGAAAACAATGGAAAAACACTACATATTGATTCGGCTCTGAGACAGTCAAAAATCAAAACATGAAATGAAAATGCACACAAAAATGTCCATGCCAAAAGCCAGTACTATTGTATCTGCATGCGCTGTTACTAGTCACAGAAATTCTGAATAAAGACGAAATAATTTTGTATTTTAGTGATGTTGTCTGTGTTTGACAGATGAAGGTGGTAAGCGTTTGGCCTTCTTGCTAATAAGGGCATGAAATGATTCTTTTCACTCCCTTGCTCTTTCCTCGCTGCCATGTTAATGTTTTATCCTAATCCATCATAACCCTAGTCCAGTGAGACACAGAGAAGCATTTGGCTAGGACTCTCTCTCTCTCTCTCTCTCTCTCTCTCTCTCTCTCTCTCTCTCTCTCTCTCTCTCTCTCTCTCTCTCTCTCTCACACACACACACACACACACACACACACACACACACAAAGATAAGCTGGGAGCATGACACTAATAGCAACCCTGAGGGAGACAGGTGTTGATAAATCATTTTTCTCTGAGGTAATCTGTACTGGTATTGTACTATAGAGTTCAAGGTCATTATACAAATCAAAAGACATTTGTGTGCTTATGTATATATATATATATATATATATATATATATATATATATATATATATATATATATATATATATATATATATATAAAGATACATTAAACTGTCAGAGCAGCAAACCGTTTTTTAGTATTGATAATAGTAAGAAATGTTTGCTTTTTCATCACAGGAATATATATTACATGTTAAAACAGAGAACAGTAATTTTAAATTGTAATAGTATTTCACATACCTTTAACTGTT
This sequence comes from allo-octoploid hybrid of Carassius auratus x Cyprinus carpio, assembly GCA_024542945.1. Lineage (NCBI taxonomy): Eukaryota > Metazoa > Chordata > Actinopteri > Cypriniformes > allo-octoploid hybrid of Carassius auratus x Cyprinus carpio. Next base: position 12,550,860 of record CM045060.1, on the reverse strand, counting down.
CTTACTGTCATTTTGTTCAAATAAATGCAGCTTTGGTGGACATAAGAGACTTCTTTCAAAAACATTTAACACTTTATTTTAAGGTTTCCTTGTTACACGTTACATGTACTTAATATTAACATACAAATAATTATGCACAATTACATGCAAGTAACCCTAAGCCAAACCCAAATCGTAACCCAAACCATACAGTACATGTAGTTAATTAATATTACTCCGTATTTATATGTGTAATTACACTGTAACAAGGACACCTTAAAATAAAGTGTAACCAAACATTAAAAAAAAAAAAAAATTATATATTAATACTTTTTGTACTTTTTTTCTTTTACAGTCACCCCATTTGTTTCCACACTATCCTTTTTTTATATGCACATACTGATGAAAACTAAATGTGTTAATAACATATTTGCTATGTGTTTTTGCTTTATTCTTCTATATAGTTTTCATTTTGGTTTTAATTTTGATCCTTAAGCAGACATATCATAGTAATAGGAAGTTTGAGTGTTAACCTCTTTACTATTGTCTCTTTTGTCATTTTTTAAAATACATTATCCATTTAAAAGCAAACTGATTAAGGACAATTTAGAGATTTTTTTTTTTAATTTTGTTTTGTTTTGATTGTCAGGGGACAATAAAATGTCATCCCTGTTACTATGATTTTGCATAGCAGACAACTGATAAGTGAAATGTGCATATTTGTAGAAATGTCACCATTATCAGCAAAGCTTGTAATGTCAAATCATACTGTGAGATGGTGTTACCTTTCTAAAGATGTTAGTATAATATCATTAATGAGATGAAATATAGTTATTTGATTAAGAAAATATTGATTTATTCATATGCAATTGACTACTTAAATAGTTTTGGTGATCTAAGTGATTTTTTTCTTTTCTTTTCATGTGATAACAGTCAGAAAATACTTCTATTACCTGACAGATATCACTGGATATGGAGACCTGAAATATCACACCTGTTTCTGTGACAGCTCTAGGCTCTGTAAACTGAAAAAAAGAAGTTCAGGTCAAAATATCTGATTTTGAGGCACTTTCTACCTGTCAGTCATTTTGTGTTTGCCCAAATAAGAAGTAGGATTGTGACAATGTGGTAGCTAGCTAAGGCACAGCATTCAAGTTTAACACCACATGCAGCTTTATAAGTGTTAGTTTGTCATGTGAGAACACTGGATTTTGACAACACAGAGATGACGTTCAACATTTCTCCTGCTCCATCTGTCAACAGAAAAGCTGGGTTTCAGAATAAGTGGCTAAATCTGGTGGATGTGGCTTACGGCAACTTAATTTTTTTAATCTTTATTTTATTTAAATAAAAATCATCTTAGTGAACTGGAAAAGGCACCAGTTACACAGAACAACCCTTATATTACAATTATTATCTTTCCCATAATGACTGTCTTCAGGCTGAGTTCAAATCACTTGTTTTCTATCATTGCCCTTCAAGTTCAACCCGGCATGTTTTTTAATGCACTTGCGGGTTTAAATTCAGTTTTCGCGAAACAGGTCAGTTATAATTACGGCAGCGGAATTGGAATTGGCATTTCAATTTTGATGTAGCGTTGATGAACTCAGCCTAGACCTTATGAGGGCAGGCTGCTCTCTCTGTGGAGGTTATTAGGGGTGATGTGTTTACCTTGCTGGACCAAAAGCTAGTAAAATAAGGCCTCTATAAGAGCGGGTTGAATATGATTGTGCTGCTGTAAGCAGAAAAATACAGAATATCCTTTTGTAGTTTTAGAAATATAGTTATTGTGGTGTCGTTTTCATAGTGCTGGAGTGTATTAATAATTTCAGTGCCTTTGATTTGAACTACCTTTTGTGTAATGCTGTTCAAGAGGTTTGATGTTATTTAACATGGATAGGGGAAAACCAATCTAATTTTCCTCCGTACAAGGGCTTTGAGGGGGGATTGAAAGTAAACTCAATTAGCTCTCCACTCGTGGTTTATTTTCTCGCCTCTGTTGCAGGGGATTTAACATGGAGGTCCATGATTATGTGTCAACTGCAGCATAAAGTCAAAGCTCAAGAAACTGCAAATAGAAATGTTTGAGCTGATAAATATGGACAGTAATCAGTGTGTGTCGCTGCCTCTATTGGGCACACACTCTTAAGTATACTCATACTTCAAGCTACAGCTTTGCCTCAATAGATATGGCATTCTAATTGAGAGATTGATGCAGCAATGTCAGGCAGTAGTTGTGAAGATTATTAGGAAGTTGAATGTCAAAAGCATCAGATTAGTTTAGCATGTCAAGAAGTAGAGGCTATGCTTTCGTACTATAGTAGTAGTGAATTTGGATAGTTGGCATGACATTTCAAGTAGTGTAGTCATTTTTATCTACAGATCTCATTCAAGGTGAAATGGATATAAACTGCTCTATATTCTGTATGCTAATAAAATTGAGCAGTCAGGTAGCTGTTCAGTGTTGGCACTGCATTATGCATTCGATACCAAGACCTCTTTGATACGGTGTCTTTGCTTGACCTTGGATCAGTTACAATCACAGGAGTTAAAGATTATCCTCCTCTTTCTTTCTCTGGTGTTAACCCAGTTATACTGAACCTCATCCCTATTGCACACTGCCAATGTACCAAGGATTTACTCATTCCAGCAGAGATTGTCAGATGCCCCTTCTTGATCTTTGTATTGACCCCTCCATTTGGGCGGTGTCTTTCCCATACTGATCGGCCAGCACCATTGGTTCAAGCAAAGACACAACTTCAACAGACTTCTGATTGTGAATAAACTGCAAAAACAAATGGTGCTCTGTGTCCTCTGTTATCTTCTCTCAATCACGGCCAAAGCATTAATCTTTTCAACTGAGCAGAACCCCCATTTCCAATGATTCTCCCCAAATTGCAATATCCTGAAACACCACACGCTGTCCAACCTTCAAGTGGGTGTCAAAGACGATTACAGTATCAGATGTGCATCATTGTGCATGAATAATAACACCTGTAATCCATGAGATGGCCTTTCACTTTCATAACCACAGTAAACAAACAAGAAGTAAGCTGCTAAGTACTCCCTACCATACAGCATGACCTGATTGTAAATGTAGTGAGAACATGCTGAGCGAAAAGAAAAACATTTTTAAAAAATGATGAAGATGTTGAACAGAGTACTCTAGTGTGACGTCAAGCCAGTTAAGAGTTGTGAATTATTTACTTATGATATAAAGAGTACAGCCTCAAAGTTATCCGTGGTATTACTTAATCAATTCTGCTAAAAATTGCATTAGTCTCTGTTTTTGAACATGTGCTGTACAAATGAGGAAAGCAGGGTGCTGCATTAGTGATTAAGAAAGAAGAAAGACGAAAAAGCAGAGAGATTACAATCAAAGCTACATATCAGGTTGAATAAGGGAATTTATGTATGTTTAAGTTTGGTCATATGTTTTTGTACAACTCAATTTGTACGATTTCTTGCTATTTCACCATCTCATATGAATTATTACCACTTCTCATGACCCAGAGTTGAATTTAAATGTGTTGTTGTCTTGTACATTATAGGCTGCAGTATTTTCAGTATTTCTGTGCAAAAACCTGGACAGAGCTACTTGATATAATGTTAAAAAAAATGATGCTGTGATGACCTTGTTTATGTAGAAAAGGTTTTTTTAGAAAGATAGAAAAAAAAAACAGTACCTGCAGAAAATATAATAATAATGAAATAAAAGGCCTTTTTACATTTTTTACATTTACATGAAAAAAAAAAAAAAAAAAAAAAAAACAGTCTTAAGAACACTAAATTGTAACTGTTAAATTCTGTTCAGAAAATGTAGTCACATTAGATTCACTTCCATACCCGAATAGCACATGAACATAATCATATTTTGCTGCTGTGTGAACATAGAGTGATTAAGTCATTGTCCCACTACTGGGAGGTTTTGTCATGATGGATACTCCAGCATAACCAACTGGAGATTGAGAATACATTCAGGCAGATGGAGAGACATTCAGGCAGGCAGAGGTTAGCAGATGAATCTCCCAAAGCCAGAGCAGAGCAACGGATGACTCAGTTGGTCACCATGGCAACCCTATAAAGACCAGTCCCCAATGCAATTTCAACCGTTTAGGGTCTAGGGTTTAAAGGGTGAGGTACGGTAAATAATGGGTGTATGCGACAATCCAATTTAAACTCCTAAGAAAACAAAAAGAGCCTAAACAGCGAGTACATGCACCTTGATGAAATGAAGCATTGCGTGGCCAGGAGGTGATGACGAGGCTGAACGATAGGAGCAAATGTATCTAATTAAAACATGCAAATGGCCCACACATGCAAAACTCTGTGTACCACCACAGTGTTGCACTGCAACAGAGATCAAAATTAGCAAGAAGGCTACACTGTAGACCAATTAGAATTTAAATTAAAATGGAGCGGAGAGAAGCAGGTTTATTCAGAAGCTTGACTCACTTCACGGCTATTACGGGGTGGAAACCTTGAATGGTGGGAGGGGGTCCAAAAGGAACAGATGAACAGCAGTGCTGAGGAACAAATGAGTGGAAAAAGAACATTAGCTACACAGGTGATACTTTTACTTTTCATCTAATTCTAAAAGAAACAGGCTAGACAGATGTCATTGAATCACTGAATGGTGGAGTTGAGTTAAGTGTCATTGTCTGTGGTCATAACATTGCATGGTTTATCAGTGCTGTTACACGCTGATGCACTTTGTGAAGTGTTGTTAATAACCAGGGTTTCTCAGTCAAGTTGAAGGTATAATTTTGATCTACTACTCCACTTTTTCCCGAGTGGTCAAAACACTGTATTTGTGCTGAAGTGGACAAGCCTTTAGACCTTTGAAGGGTCAGTTCTTCTGCTTGATTAGTCTTCAATCACTCATTTACTCTGTTTGTGTACGGTTGCCTCATGTTGCCTTAATCCAAAAGAGATTTCTTGTAGTTCGGGGATCATCTTGTATTCCTTGAAAGGATAGATACATGTACTTACTCTCATGTGATTCCAAACCTGTTTGACTTTTTTTCTTCTGTACAACACAAAATAAGATATTGTGAACAATTTATTTTTGGTAGTACTATTAAAGTAAATAAGGTCCAGTGAGTTGGACCTCAGTGCATTTCATTATATGGACAAAAATGTTCTTCAAAAAAAAAAAAAAACTGTGTGTATATATATATATATATATATATATATATATATATATATATATATATATATATATATATATATATATATATATACATATATATATATAGAGAGAGATAGATAGATAGATAGATAGATAGATATGATTTTTTTTTTCTGCAGAAAAATGACACTAGGGTGTGTAAATGATATACTTCAGTTGAAATTGAAGAGCAAACTTGTGTGACAAAATTTCAAACAAAATCGGGCAGAAACAAACAATTGGAGTTCGTTTCAGGAGTTAGCTTGCTGAAGCAATCTTTCCAGAAAAGTACCAACTCTGGCTGGTAAACACCTTCTAATGCAAACTGGACTGAAGCGATTATGTAATAGGTAGGTCAGCATGAACTGAATTTTAGTAGAAAAGTTGTAATTGTAATTATAAATGACACTGTCACTGTTTTTTAGTTAGTGAGCTTGGCTATCCTTTTATAATACAGTATCTTTTAGGACAGGTCTTGCATCACATGCAGTTATTAAATATTATTTGAGCTATGTCCTTTGCCTCCAGGATGGAATGCAAATGGAGTGGCATCAGTCGTTGGGTAATAACATCATTACTGCTAATTGTGTTGTTTCCAGCAATACACATATTGCAAAACATCAGCTGAAACAACACGTCAGTCGCCAGTCAGGAGCTCAGAGGAATTGATATCTCTGTAATGCCTATGCCATTCTCCAGCACTGAGACCTGTGTTAACCCCTCAGCCTTCTGCACAAGAATGCATTACCAGATGAATGAGACCAGATATTGAACTGTCAATCAAATGGGTTTCTGTTATTCAGGACAGAAACTGTCAAGTTTCATCATTACGGATATCATTGTGTCTCTTCTGCCCTTTGGCTAAAGACTGAAAGGATATGTTAGACATAAAGAAATGGTGCCTTTTAGGTGAACTGATTAATTTCTGAATCACTAAACAAATTATTCCAGTTCAAACTCCCTCAGTTGGTCGATGTTACCGTATCACTTACATTCTTCAGGAAAGTCAAATTTATTTATTTATGTGAAATATTATTATAATTTAAAAGAACTGTTTTCTAAGATATTTTAAAATGTAATTTATTCCTGAGATGGTAAAGCTGAACTTTTAGCAGCCATTACTCAAGTCTCCAGTGTCACATGACCTTTCAGAAATCATTCTAATATGCTGATTTGGTGCTCAAGATACTTATGGGAAAATGTAACAAAAATATATTTACTGTCACTTTTGATTGATTTAATGCATCTTTATATTCAGCAATTTAGTGCTAAATAGAAGTATTAATATCTTTCAAAAAATCTTGTTGACCCCAAACATTTGACCAGTAGTGTATGTATTGTTATCTGCACGTTAACAGATACGTCATACTTTAACACATTTAGTTATGAAAATGCTTTGTGCAAAAACATTCAGCTGTTCGCCATTTTTTTCTGTCTGTATGCTATTGGTCATGCACATTCCCTTTTCCCTCTTTTCATTTAACAGTGTATGTTAGTTTGCATGTATAATCAGTCATCTTTTGCAGCATGTGTTGTTCATGACCTTTCTATGGAAAGTACGTATTATACTATACATTCGCATCAGTTTTTTATTTTTTTAGTGTGTAACAAATTATTTATTATTTTCTTTTTTTTTTCTTTTTCCTCACTGCTGTGGCTTTTTGTACAGCATTGAGGGGTGAATTCGCAAAACAGTTATTTGTATTAACTGGTATTTCAGCACAAAAACCTACATCTAATTTATAAAATACCCACAATACAGTTTAACCATGTGCTAAATGTATTGAAATCACACTTATAAGCACTCAGTTATTCAAATTAAGTCACTGTCATTCTTTTTAGTATGAACATACCACCTTTTATGTAAATTAGGGTTATTATAGATTGCACCTTATTCCCAAAAGCGGCATTTGCTTGGTGCTTTTGTGGAATGCAAGCGATGAATAGAATGTCATGTAAAATAGATGTCTGTGTACATTTTCCATCAATCAAAAAGAAGAACATTATAACTGGGCATATGTGTAGATGCGTGGACAAGCTATTAGAATTTTTATGGAGTCAGTTCAGTTACCTGGACTGCAGTGGTCACAGATTTTAGTTGATTATTCTAATTTAGAGAATTATGCAGTAAAACAGAACAGATGGTTGATACTGTCAAAAAAATAAAAATAAAATAAAAATAATTTAAAAAAAAAATACCCTTGGCAGAGGAAATGATCAGATACAGTATTTGTTATTATTTCCGAAGTTCGGAAAGCTTTTGTTTGATATTGAGCAAATCATTGGAGGTTGTTTGCATTTTTCACTGCAGGGCTCTAAGTCAGGCTGCAGCAACAGTAAAATCATTCAGCATCTGTTTTATACATTAGTGACCCCATTTTCTCGAGCCACAACTTTCGTGTGTGTTTCGTTTTTTTCCCACCATCCTTTGCCAACTAAATCCAATGAGGGCAATTAAGTACGACTGATGAAATAAGATGTGTTACGTCAGCTTTGTTGATTATTGAATAGATTTTATGAACAACAGGGCATTAATGAGAAGCATACTTCAATAGCTGAACATTAGAAGAAGTATACAATGCTATTCATTTGTGTTTTTGAAGCCAGTAAACATATGGAATAGAGAGAAACACACTGTGGGGTTAAGAAATATTATTCTTGACAGCTTTGTTTTGGATTTTTTTATTTATGGGTAATTCTTTGTGATTTTAAATGTTGTATAAACCCTGCCAGCCTTTTCAGAATGCACAAGCATCAGGTAATGGATGCTTTCGTTACATTTAATGAAACCTTAATGTATTCTGACATAGGTCTATTTTCATTGTTTATTTCAAGCTGAAAGCAAAGCTTCTTTGTTTTGTATGCATTCATTTTGTCGTAGTTATTGTTTATGCAGATGGTGATGGGAAAATGAACTCATTGGACTTTCACTAAGCGCTTTATGTTAGTGGGTGTGCATAGTAACTGCAGATCGTTTTTTTTGTGTGTGAAGATACACTTCATTGAATAGCCATTAGGAGAGAGATCTCATTTGTGTGAGTATAGTTTATTCAATAGAGAGCAGGGCATTGTATACATTTTAATCTTTAATTACCCGCACCATGCAGTTACTGCTTGAAATGCTTACAGGAGACACAAAATGCACATGCAGATATGTTGTTTAAGAAGTGGTGAACAAGCCTGCTTTTATTGTTTAATATCATTTTAATAGGGGATTAATGATTTATAAGGATTAAATAATCTCTAATTATGTTCTTTGTTATATAGGATCTTAATTGGATGAAGTTGTAAGTTTTATTTTTAAGTAAATGAATATTACACATATTGGTGGCAATGCTTGAACAAGTGCACTGGCCAGGGATTCAGCCATTTCTAGAGCTGCTTCATTGTCAGAATCATTCCAGTGAAACATTTGCTCTCTATAAATTCCCAGAATGCACCATAAAAACCTGTGAGGATCAGCTGCTGGCTATTTTGACTTGCCAGAAATGTTGTCATGTCTTCATAAGTCGTCAGAAGATGAGCACAAGTGTAAATGTGTGAAGACAAAGCCTTTTAAAAGATGTTTTGGTAGTATGATTTGCTTTATCCCAGATGTGCATGAAAGAGAGGAACTTAAGGAATTAGTGTTGATAGAAAAAGACTTAAAAGCCTCTTTTAATCTATTTGTTCATTTAAGGCGTGTTCTGCTTTGCTTTATTATATTTGTTTGATGTCTGAATGCCATTATGTATGTGCAGTATCTGTTTTGCTTAGAAAATGTGGGATAGGTGCATATTTTCATAATGGCGTTGAACTTTTATAACAGTTAAGATGCATAAAAACACCTAATACAGTGATACTGTTGAAAAATACCAGCTGTATTTTATGCATGACCTTGTAAGTGTGCCCGAATTTATACAGTATTTATATAAGAATCATGTCGACTCTATCTTCAATTCTATTATTACACTGTACTGAATCAACTTTGAACTGAGTTGAGCTGAGTAATGACACTATTGTCTTCAGTGGAGCTGCTTATAGCTGAATTTAACTTGGTTCAGAATTGATGAACTTTACGCAGTTATTGAACTGAACTGAAACAACACTGAACTGACTGAAGTTAAATAATGACACTATTTAGACAAAAGAGCTGCTTTACAGCACAATTTGAATTCATCTCATATTTGATGAAGTTTGAATCATTGTTTTTTTATTTTCATGTTGATTACAGTCAAGCTGCATTATATAAAGCACTGTATTGTATAAAGCACTATATTAGTAAACGTGACTTGACTTGACTAGAGAACAATGTAGCAAAATGTATGCAAACCTGTTTCCACCCCCCAAAGAAAAAAAAATACAATTGTTAAACATAAGAAATAAAGTTGGCATTGTGAGATATGAAGTTGCAGTTATGTGAAGCAGTGTTGCACTTGTGATATATGAATAGTTTATATATTTGCACATTTCGACTCATTCCAATGGGAGTATGTTTCCTTCTCAGTCTAAGAAGAACCTATGGAGAAAAACTCTTCCATGAGATTCATATGCATACAATCTCCCATCATAATGAGCCTGCTGAGAATGCTGTTTCTTGTGTCAGAATGGAGCGAGGTGGGACTGTAGATGAACAGAATCATGCTGACTGCTGATTTTGCCGCATTGGTTACGCTTTGGCATAGGTTATCATGGTGAATGCCTTTGAAGCTCCTTCCCTTTTTAATCCACATATCAATGCCCCTGGGTCTTATGTACACTGTGTGTGAAAAGACAGGAGAGAGGACAATGCATCACAAACACAGAAAGAAAAGGCAGTCTCTCTCCGGTGCCCCAGCTCACCTTGCCAAACCTCTGTCACAGCTCCGGCCAGGAGTCCTTGCACCTGCGGGCATTTGGGGCACTTAATGCCTTGATTATGCAGAGAGTAGCTTACTGCAATGGCTTTAGAAGGCTATTCCTAACACAGCCACAGTTAAAAGAGGAGATGAGAAGAGAGTATAAGCAACATAAAAGGTGGATATGACATGGCTCCTCCATTATAAAACTAGGAGAGACAGCATGTGAAAAATTTATGTTGCCTGTATAAGTGGAAAAGGAGAAAGTAGTAGCCTTAATGGGGGGCCATATATATATATATATATATATATATATATATATATATATATATATATATATATATATATATATATATATATATATATATATATATATATATATACGTTGTAAAAAAAAAATCTTTAAAAAAATGGTAGCAACAATTTTTACGGTTTTAACTTACATTTACAGTTAAATACCGTTATTTTATTAATTGATATAATGTTAATATATCAACCTCAACTTTGGAGTGTTACTAGCTCTTGGTGCATAAATTTGATCTGTAAAGTTGCAAGGACTAAAGTCTAAAATCCAAAGAGATATTCTTTATAAAAGTTAAGAGTCAACCACTCCTACCTAAAATGGCTCATTCTAACAAGCCCACACGTCTATGTCACGATGTGGGAAGATTTGCGCAACACCGCCGAAATGTTCATGCAAAGGAAGAAGGCGTAACTTTTATTCTCGCTGTTGCCGCCGGCGCCATGTTGTGGAGACGCTGTGTGTTTTGTTGTGAAAGCAAAGCTTCTTTGTTTGGCCTTCCAAAAGAGGGCACAACTAGAAATCAGTGGTTAAGTTGTATTTACAACACTGTTCCAGAACAGTTTAACCCAAATATTCAGATGTGTGCAGCGCATTTTACAGGGGACGAGGGCTGTTTCCTGAACCAGTAGCCTACAATGCGTCTTAAACAAAGGCTGTTTCTATAAAGTGGGGCAGTTACAGCTTTGCAAGGACAGTCTGGCACTTCTGACTCACAGCCTGTAAGTACATTTACATATTTAAAGAATTTGCCACTGATGATTCAAACGCAAGTTTTGAGCAGCGTAGAGCGCTTGTTGTTTGTCATTTCTCCAATCAAAAATGCAGACATGGTTTTATGTTTAAGCAGCACGATACGCAACGCAACGCATAAAAAAAGTCATTATAATCAGTAATTATGTCCCCACTGGATGCTACAAATGCCTCGTTTGTAATGGATTTTATTGGTTTTGTCTCATCGTGCCGGGACTCGGCATCACAGTATGGTAAGGGGCATAACATTTCCATAACATGAGGCATTCAGCCAATCACAACACACTGGATAGGATATATATATATATATATATATATATATATATATATATATATATATATATATATATATAACGTCATTATACATGACATAATATATATATATATATAGGATAAGATACAGTAGATGGATAGTTTTTTTTATTAATTTTTTTTTTTTACATTTACAGTTCATTTACATTTAAATACATTTAATTTACATTTATTTTATTATTATTATTATTATTATTATTAATTGTTTTCTTTTTTTGCTGTTGTTATTTACAGTTGTCAGGCTCTTAAAAGCTTAAGCTACTCTAAACTATTTTTTTTTTTTTTAATTTATTTAATACTTTATTAACTATATTATTTCATTTTATATTTTTATCTAGATTATTGCTTTATTTTTCCTTTTTTTCTTCTTTTATAAATGCTGGAGAGCATTTGGAATCTGACATTATGTCAATGTACTAATAGCCAGAAATATCAGAAATATTACAGAGGATTTTCCTCTAGTATCAGACCAGTAGTAATGGTCCTGTAGCTGCACCAATGAGATTTTGCTTACTTGAGCTTGTAGTATGACATTTTGTCATGTCCTTCGGATACTTGTGTTTCTTCAGGACTATATGTGTAGGATTGTGTGTTGGAATGTGTTCATGTGCTTGTTTTGATTGTGTGTGGCATTACTAGCTTTTGCACTACCATTGTCCAATTAAAGTGGAAGCATCAGTGAGTTTAGCTGAAGGAGGAGGGGGAAGAGCAGGCCTCCTTCAGTACGACCTTATTACCGCAGAGCTTTGCAAGCATGCGGCCCCCAGGGGGCCTGTCTCCCCCAGCATCCCACCAGCACAATGCCTTCATTAACTCCTATCCATATTGTGCCGTCTTGCCAAACATCTCTGAAACAACTGGATAATTCTGTACCTCCTCAGCAAAACGTACATCATTTAAATGTTGAGAAAGTGAAAAACAATAGCAAGTTATTAGGCCAGCAGTTTTACAGCAGTTTGGAGCTTAGCCATGCCGATCAAGTTTCTCTTTTCTTGTTTTAAGGAAAGAAGGTTGTTTTATCTTTGATGTTAGTTACCACAGCTTAAAATGTTCTGTCACTTTGAAGCATCTTGATTGCATCTACACTGCTATTCAAAAGTTAGGGGTTGGTAAGAATGTTCTTGAAAGTCTCTTATGCTGACCAAGGCTGCATTTATTTGACCAAAAATACAGTAAAAATATATATTATTAACATTTAAAATAAGTAATTTATATTTTAATATAGTTTAAAATGTAATTTATTCCTGTGATGGCAAAGCTGAATTGCCCAAGAAACATTTATTATTATCATCTAAGTTTTTTTTTTTTTTGTAGCAAATTCTAGTCGGCTTCAGTTTGGTCCATCAGGCAGAAATGTGTCATTGCTTTCATTGAGGAATGAAATGCACCCACATCCCCATTTCCAACTTTTCTGGCAGCTTTTGAGTCCAGCTTTCCATTATGCAATCATACTCAGAGTGATTGACAGCCGGCGTGTCTCTATAGCTCCCATACCCTCAGTATTCCTCTCAAGACAGTCCTGAAGGAAAGCCAGCATGGTGCTATTCATTTTAACTTTGCGTACATGATTGTCTCTGTATGTTATTTGATGATCTATACATGTATCGCATAAACCATGACCATTTCAAGATGCATAAAGTGCTTTAGAATGAATAAAGAATAATAACAATCTGAGCAGGCTTGCAGCGGTGTCACACTCAATTTGATGAGCAATTAAGTGCTGCCAATATTAAAGTAAATGTTCAGGCATAAAATTGAAATATGGCATTACAAAATGTCATTAACAAAGTTTATTTATTTATTTATTTATTTTAAATACTCATTTACGAGAGAGAGAGGGAAAGAAGGACATATATGTCTATGCTAACACAAGCTTTGATTTGAAAGTAGCACAATATTTCCTATGCAGGGGCCCATGACAACTTTCACAAAATATAAAGACAGCTGCAAATTTTCATGAATAAAGACTCATTTATATTTTTTCATGTTTTATAAAATATATATTTAGTCTTCCATTTACAGCCTATCTAAATAATTAGATGGATAAATCCTAAAAAAATAATTTAGATCTTACTGTTAAAAACTGACTGTTGCAGTGTTATTCTATTAATATTTATATACTCTTATCATTTTTTAAAATAATATTTTGAATTAGCCTACATTTATTTAATATTTATTTTTTAATTTTAATTTTAATTAAACTTTTAGTAATTTTGTTATGTGGTTTCATTTTTGTTTAAATTATATATTAAACTTGACTATTTAGGTCTAAATTCTTTTTATTTCATTTTAGTTTCGTTATAGTGTTTTTATTTTTATTTTTTTATTTTTTATTTTTTTATTTCCAGTTAGTAATTTTATTACTTCAGCTAAAACTTTTTTCAGTTAGTTGAAAAAGGCAACATTTGTAATTTTTGTTTAGTTTAAGATTTGCATCCAATATTTTAGATGAAAAATATATCTTCGTCTATATTTTATTTAATTTCAGCTTTATTTCAGTTAACACAAATGTTTCAATAGTTTTAAATTAAGATAATAACCGTGCTGCCAACAAAAGCAAAATATTAATAAAAAATAATCAAATAATTAATCTCATGATTACAGACCAGTCTTTTGAAAGCAGAAAGAAAAATAAGCCCTGGAGTGAAAGCAAAGAATGAAAAACCAAGATAAATAAATTAAGATAAGAGGAAAAGAAGATGCACGCAGTGCAGGCAAAAATAAAGACAAGAAAAAAATAATGTGACTAGTGTAGTCGATCTCACAAGCACATATATTTAAAATGGTTCACTCTGTTGAAACAAGTGCTTTTCTCTCCTCATAGAAATAGATTGAATTTGCTTTGCTCCAGTGCCATGGGAGAGAAGGATTGCAGGCTTGGTGTAGATTTAAGATGTTAAAATTAAGAGCTCTGTCTTCTGAACACATTGTGTGAGCAATTCCATCAGAGCCACTGAACGTTGTTTTTGCATCAAGCAGAGTCCTGTGGAAGGCTGTAAATGGAAGTGCTTTTCCCAAGACACTGCATCCTTCAATCCCACCGTAACTTGGCAGGAAGTGACACTCCCTCAGCCCAGGACTACTATGAATAATGTTTATTGCTTTATCCTGCTGCAGGCCTTTACTGTATTGTTCAATATACGACAAAACAGGTGCATGAGTTTAACTGTGCTCAAATGTATGAATAGTTGATTAGTGAGGTTAACTAGTTTATCTTTATTTGTTCATGTAGTATATTTATATTAAAGCTGCACTTTAATTAGCAGGCAGACAGTGTGCTGTGCATGATAAACCTGTCTTGGAAAGGAAAGCTTTAAAAGTACTAGTCAATCTAACAAAACTGTTAAATTTAATTTCATTAAATGTTGAACTCACTTAAAACATTTGATTTCAGTGTTTTTTTTTTTATTATTATTATTATGATTTATTTAGGTAAAATAGTATACAATTTTAAAATCATTGTCAAAATACATGATTTAATTTTAAATCAAATATAATTTTGAAGCACCTAACAAGTGGGCTTGTCTGTTTAGAGACAGCAACAGGCAATAACTTTTCTTTCTCTATAAAAAGGCACTTTGTTCGTAAACTGATTAGGAGCCATTTAAGAGTGGTACTGTAGACGTCTGATGCATACTGTAGTCACCAGTGTATTATGGACTATTTTAATTGGATTACAGCGCCGGGCTATATTACAGAATCTTTAGTAAGATAGTATTATGGAACAGCAAGAGGGCCACTCAAGGACCATTAGCAATGAGCAACACAAGGATAAATCAGTTGCTATTTGGCATGTGCCACCTGGAGGTAAGCAGACATGATTAGAGGATGTTTAAATGGTAAGTTCTGTTAGAGGTTAATAATTTTTTGAATGCTGGGATGGTGACGGCACTGTGTTTGGATATGTGCCAGTGTTTGATATGGTAGAGAAGAGGTTCATGTGATTACCCACAGGCAGAGAGAGACCAAGTGGGTCTCGTACTGTGAGGTTAAACTTCCAAGCACTGTTGCTAGCAGTAGTAGCTAGCAGCATGTCTCACTAGAATTTCAAGAAGATATAATGGGACTCATGATACCCATGTGGGCTAGTGCGCTCATGCTACCGCCATCTCGCTTTCAAGCCTCCGGCTCTGTCATGTGCTGTATCAATCTCATGTATAATTTCACCCTTGTGCCCACCTCCTTTCTCATTGTGTGTCTTTCATATTCTCTCTCTCCTTCTCTTCACGCTCTTTTCATTTTGTTGTTTGCTTCAGTAGTCCATTTTGGCCCTTGGTGTCTTGCTTTCTGTATTTAACTTTTTTTTTTGAGTGAACTGTCCCTTTAATAAGTCTTCTTCTTCTTCTTCTTCTTCTTCTTCTTCTTCTTCTTCTTCTTCTTCTACCTGATCTGTGGCTGGATTCATGAAAATCTTTAAGAAAGAAGTTAAAAAATCTCTTAAGAGAATTTCTAAGAAGTAACTTAGTGCATTTGTCAAATAGTTTCTTACAAAATATTTAAGAAACAGACAAGCATTCATGTTACAGGTATGCTAGTGTTGCATTGTGAAGCTTAAGATTTTTTGGTGGTGGGGGAATAAAACAATAAATTCATTAAACTTTGTGTGTGTGTGTGTGTGTGTGTGTGTGTTCCCAGTAAATTATCACCAAATCTTAGATTCAATCTTTCTGTCAAATTGTCTTCTTCCAATTAGCACGTTTTGTATTTCTTTTTGGAACTAAATGGTCGTAGGCCTCATTGATCTGAGCTTATTCACCTCAGTTTTTTTTGAGTAAAGCATTAAAGCATTATCTGTGGAAGTGCATAAACTCAAATCAATGACCAAACAGCTCTAAAATGAAATAGAATATCTGTGCTAACTGAAAGAAAACAAGTTGATAAAAAGATTGATTCTAATATTTGGTAATAATATATCATAATAATACATTTATAAGCAATTTTTTTTTTCTAGGCCGGACATTTGTGAGCAAACATATTAAAGGGGTGGTTCAGTGTTTTTTTTTCTAGGCTTGATTATGTTTATGGGGTGCAGTCTAATGTGTTAATGCTTCATTAAAAAAAAAAAAACAAAAAAAAAAAAAAAACATTATTTTTCACATAATTTACCTTTATTCCACACTGCTCTGTCTCTTCTCTGAGAAACGGGCTGGTCATTTCCTTATTTTATGAAGCCCCTCCCTCAGTAATAGGCGATGGGCTCTGATTGGTTAGCTAGCCTAGTGTGTTGTGATTGGCTAAACCGCCTCTAGCACGCATCTAATAGTATGTTTTTTTGTTTGTTGTTGTCTCATACGTTTAAATACGCTGTTATTTGTAAATGCTACTGCTTATGTTAGCTTTTAATATACGGTTTTATCCTGATTAAAGTTTTAATACAGTAATACAGTACGGCAACTGCACGTCGTATAACGCTTCTCATAGCTATGTGAAAATAAGTGTATAATTGTAACAGTTCATTGCTGGAGCTGAGCTGAATGAGAGACAGAGAGAGAGAGCGAAAGAGAGAGAGAGAGAGAGAGAGAGAGAGAGAGAGAGAGAGAGAGAGAGAGAGAGAGAGATGCAGAACAGTGGGACGTGTGGAACAGTATTAAGAACCGCTGCTTTAGAACATTGATTTTGAAACTTGTTAATCCTTTAGAATCATTAGAAAACAGAATCGCGATTCATATATGAACAGATTTTTACTTGCACCTCTAGTTTTCTCTTCCTCTTCTCTAAAGCAGCGCAGAATGGCCTCGCCCCTTTTGCTGCCTTTTCCCGAGGGCAGGGTTTATCTGGGTTTGTGATGTCACGAACCCGGGAAGTAACTCAAAAGCTGTTTTTGTAGGCATTAAACCACCAGAATTTTAAAAGACGATAACTTTGCAGATAGTGTTTATGCTCAAACAGCAACATTACACACTAACTAACGTTAAAAAAGGGAAATTGCAATGAACCACCCTTTTACGTTTTAGTCCGATGTGATAACATTAATTATCATTTTTGAGGAAAAGAAAATCCTTCCTGGGTCAAAATGATCGGAACACAACATTAGAGTTAAGACTGAAAAATATATATATATATATATTATTTTTTCTTAAAATTTGTCCTTAGAACAATATTAAGGAAAAAAAAAGAAAATAACATTCTTAAGAAATGGGACAAAACATATTTACAGAGTAACATATTCTATTTTTTTTTCTTTCTATTTTCTTATATTTTTTAACAATCCTCTGTTTTTAACATTTAACTATTTTCTTTAATTCGTAAGTCGTCATCTGTTCCTCAGCTAGCAGTTTTTGCTAGAGCAGCTAATTCTAATCCTTCATTTTTCTCCTCTACTCCTTGTTTTTGGAGCAGAGCCCTGTTGCCAGTATTTGGGATTCACCCAGGGTCCTCATTAATCTCAAAGGCAGGCATGCTGGGTAATTGAAAGGTGTACGGCTGGCTTTGGCTCTGGTTTTGGATTTATCAGTCCCACGCTGTGGCTGGACACTAACAGATGCCAGTTTTACTCCCTCTCTTTTACTTTATTGCTTGCTTTTCATCTCACTCTGCTTCTCCACCCAGCCATGGTACTCCATGAATGGAGGGATGGGGAAGAGAGAAAGAACATGATGGTAGCCAAGTCCGGCTTGCTTCATGTGCTGCTGGGCTGAAGGTTGGTCCTAATGATTGGCACACCGAGAGAGGCAGGAGGGGAAGAAACATATGTGAGGGGATTTGTTTTTATATTTCTAAAAAACGAGAAAAAAAAAAAAAACAGCAGAACTGAGCTATAATGACAGCACACTGCAGGTGCACAGTGAAAACATATGTCAGCTTTCTGTGGAATGGCAAGAGAGACAAAAACAAGACATATTTTTGACTTTGGGGAAGTTGGAGACTCATAAGGAATATTATCCATCCATAAAAGCACATAAGTTGCAGATTTAGCTTTGGTTTAGCCATCATTTTCTGTTTGGGGTCAGAAACAACATTACAGTGTTCAATGATATTCACATTTCTGAACCATGCATGCCTATTTTGGAATGAAACAAAGGTTTACAGCTTCTCCCCTATTGGAGTTTTAAGTTACTTAGAGTATAATTAACGGAGGACATTCATAATGTTATTGTACATCTGAAAGATGAAGACCAAAGTCAAAGGTACAAGCAAACAGTTCTGTAATAAACACCAATGATAAGTCCAGGGACAGAATAAACATAACCATAACACAGACGAGACCGGACAAACCAAACAGAAATAAGGCTTATTTAAATACAAAGAGCAAACAAGATTAATTAAAGATGAACACCTGAACAGAATGACACAATCAACTCAGCAACCATGACAACTAAGGACTGGCAGGAAGCAGAACAAATGAGAAAGGAAACTGAATTGGAAAAACCTAAAAGTCCATGAATATGAAGCACATGACTGACGACTGTGTTCTCTCTATGAAAGGTTGTATCTCCATGCGGGAAAAGGTTTGTTCAAAAATACTCTGTGATATTTATGACAATAAAACCTTTGGGTATTTTCTCAGCCATAAAGAAAATTAATTAATTCATCTATTTGATTTATGAGGGACCAAACAGACCTTTCATCCATAGGCTGAATGAAGTGAAGAGACTTTTGTGGATCATGCTCTGAGCAGTGATCCCTGAATTGCAGTAAAGAGACTTTGTTGTCTTGTCTGATTTAGATCACAGTCTATTTCATATCTGCTTATACTGTAGTGAAGGATTCTCTGTGAATCAAAAATGTTATTACTGTGATAAAACTCTTGACAGGAGATAGATGGCTTGTATGACAGGTCAAATCTCTACTGTTTTGTCCTGCTATCATCTAAAATGAACTTTGTCACACCTGCCAATAATATGTGAACTGAGAATGTTTAATGTTGTATGGCAAAATATAGCCTCAAGTGCCTTTTTAATATTGATAAACAAATTAAGTGGAGTTAAGACTTACTAAGTTTTTCTTTAGTAAACTTCTTGTATTTCTTAGATTTTTTTACTTTGCATTCATCAGATGTTTTTTTTTTTTTTTTTTTTTGGAAAAAACAAATAATAATAATAAAAAAACTGCGACGGGTATTTCTGAGTAACAGCTGGGATGGTTTGTTTCTGAGACCTGGCAACGCTGCTGGTCGGAATACTCAAGCAAACAGCTGATTTTGATAGTGCCATCAAAGTGATAATGACTTATAGTTGCCTACATGTTAAGATGGGATATGAACCGACATATGAGAAAATATTGTATTACTGAAAAGAAAAAAAACATTACAACTTTATTTTGGGCCTGTGACTGCTGTCTTTTATATGTCCCTTCCCTTTGTTCTCTGACCTGACACTACTGTTACTCTTCTGCTGTTTCTCTTTTTCTCTCCTGGTCTCTCTGGGAGCATGTCAGCTTTGAGATGGTGCTCCACAAAGATACGATGACAGCAGATGACAGAACAGACAGCTTAAAATGGTGCGAGTCAGTGCGTATGCATATTTGTGTGTATAAATGTTATCCTCCTAATGTCTTCCCAGACTCTGGGGACAAGAAACAGCAAAGTGGACAGACAACAAGGAGCTTCAAGGGCAGGCTGACAGTCTTGGGAATGATTTACTAAGCAGCATCAAGCAGTTATTACAGGCGAAGTGTTGGTGCTGTTATTGGTGACTTTCTTCTCACTAGGGTTTACAAAGTGTGATGAAATTGATTCGACAGCAATAGTACAGTAACAAACTCAAACTCTGAGGAAACAAACTTGTGAACAAACAGTACCAAGCTTGTTTTCCCCCTGGCATGCTGTATGTACAAAAAAGAAAATGACAGTGGATTGTTAAATGTTTGGTGCAGAACAGATGGCTACACTAGCATTTTCAGTTTCTTTGTTTTTGTGAGGTGCTGCAGTCATTTAGAGAGATCTAAAATAGATTAGAGTGTCCATTTCTCCAGTTAATGGAAGTGTGGTGTGAGGTGTATGTTGGGCTGAGATCTGTGATGTTTCTGTTGTGCCGACTGAATGAGTGTGACTTCAGAATTAATATTCTATTGCTGGCAAATACATCAAAGCTATGTATTTAATGCTTAATCTAATTCAAAACCAATATTAGCTTGGTGAATTGTTGTTGAAATAAGCTTCAAGCTGGAGTAGTTGACAAAAAAAAAAAAATATTACACAGGCAGTGAAAAAATCACTCAAAGTGCAAAATTCACCTGCTTGTTTTTCAAATTTTAATGGAACGGTCAAGGCCGCCTAATATCAGATTTGAAAAGTGAGTTGTGATTGAGTTGTGTCACAATGTCACAACGGTTATTTTATCTTACTATTTTTTTTTTCTTCAGTATTAACATTTGTAGTGTTGGGATAGTATTCTGGAATAGTGTTTTCTTGTAAAACATACTCCAATAATCCGTTTTAATTACAAACGTGAAAACATTTTTACAGTGTGCACTTTCTGCTGCCCCATCTCAAGCAGTACCTAAAAAATTGCATGTATGAGATACAATAAGAAAGAGAATGAACACATGGATACAAACCCAACTGAACCAAACAAGTCTGCCGTTGATTGTGGCTCTGTTGTTTCTCTGTATGTAATGATGCTGTAGTTCAGTGTGTGTTGATGGAGGTGTACCATGGTGAAAAGAACCTCAATCTCATAGGAGAGAAAGTGTTTTGGGATCCAGCACAGCTATATTACTGCTGCAAATCACACCACCCACAGAGCTACACTCACAGACTATTGTGCTTATAGCAGGCTAAATGCAGAATGGAGAAAGAAACATACCGGTTGTGCAGCTGTGTAAATGATTGTAACATTAGGTGGCCTGTATTTCAGTAGGAGACAACAGTGAATGGGACACGGCAACTGATAAATACTGCATGTGCCTTATGTGTCATCTCTGTCAGAACTTGAGTAGTCTATCAGTACTGTGTGTGTGTGTATGTGTGCATATAAATCAAACGTCTCATGTTTTATTTTATTTATAGGACTAACAAAGTTAGACAATGCATTATAATATTAGAATCTGATGCTTAACTAAGATATATAATCAAACATGTAGATCCAAAAGTATTGTGCATACAGTAGATACAGAAAATTTACAAAATTTTCAGCTGCACTAATTTATCAGCAATTTCTGCCCCACATTATATATTTATTGTGTGCTGCTTTCCATGAGGACATCAATTATTTCACTAGTTTCTTCTCTCTGTACTTTTTTATGCCATCTTTATAATAACAGAATTGCTGTAAGCAAGTACTGTATATTATAGGGAAATTTGTGAGAAAATTATTTTTATAATTGAAAACATTAAAAAGTATTAAATAATTAGATACAAATTATTTTGATTATAATAAATAAAATATTACAAATATTTATAAATTTAAATATATACAATTGAAAATGTAAAAATGTGTCAATCTCTGAGCTGTTTTTGAAGTATACAGGTGCATCTCAATAAATTAGAATGTCGTGGAAAATATAAATTTATTTCAGTAATTCAACTCAAATTGTGAAACTCGTGTATTAAATAAATTCAATGCACACAGACTGAAGTAGTTTAAGTCTTTGGTTCTTTTAATTGTGACGATTTTGGCTCACATTTAACAAAAACCCACCAATTCACTATCTCAACAAATTAGAATATGGTGACATGCCAATCAGCTAATCAACTCAAAACACCTGCAAATGTTTCCTGAGCCTTCAAAATGGTCTCTCAGTTTGGTTCACTAGGCTACACAATCATGGGGAAGACTGCTGATCTGACAATTGTCCAGAAAACAGTTAAAAGGACCAAAGACTTAACTACTTCAGTCTGTGTGCATTGAATTTATTTAATACACAAGTTTCACAATTTGAGTTAAATTACTGAAATAAATGAACTTTTCCACAACATTCTAATTTATTGCAGCCCACCTATAGCATCCTCGTAGCATTGCTTTTAATGTATAAATGATAAGAAGTGAAAAATCTATAATCTTTTTGCTTGAATTGTCACACCAAATGAGCTTTGAAAAACACCAATTTATGAAACTTCAGCGCAAGGCAAAACTGCTACCTGACCTTTTGATGTGCCTCAGAGGTGTGATCTGTTCTTTCTGCCTGAGCAAAGAGCGCTTCACCACAAAGATCTCCAAATAATTGGCTTTTCCGAGCTTGTCAAACCATGCATTCCTCAAATGGTCTGCTCACATTTGCAGATGGAATATATAATCTACAATGTTTGATTAACAATATACACATTTAATTTATTAAACTTTGTTATATGTATAAAACCCTGGGCACATAAAGCCATATATTTCAGGCTTTTTATGTAGGCCTTAGATAATGCAGATGCAAATTCTGTATTTATGCCTATAAAGACATAAAATAAGATTCTGTGATTTCTTGCTGTTGTTTACCAGTGTGTTGCATTTGAATAGGAAACACATCACATACAGTAAGTGGTTTGACAAACACATTTTTTTTTTTTTGAAAATGTTAAATATAAAAAAATAAATCTGATTCAAAATATTAAATAAACCAGTTTTATTTTAGTATCAGTTTTTATTAAATATTTTGAAATCAGTTTTTATTTTTTATATTATCCTTTTTCATTTTAATTCAGTTTTGTGTGTTTTTGCCATTTTTATTAGTTTTTCATGTAAATGTCTATACAATTTTTATTTTTTTATTTTTATTTTAGTACATAAAGTTAAACTGAATTAAAATCAGAAATGTTATATTGTCAACTATAGCTGAAAGTTTTTTTTTTTTTAAATGTTATATCAGTTCATGTTTATTTATTTCAAGTTGTTTATGGTTTTAATAACAGTTTAAGTTTTAAGGAGCATTTACAGAACACCATTTTTCAAATAAAAAATTAAACTTTTATGCATTTTGGCCATTCATTTACATTTACAACAGCTTTTTGGGTGCCTGAAAATGCAAACTTTTGAAAACGGTTTCCAAATGCAAGCTTTTAAAAATAATACCATTATCATCTCCGTGTAAACTACAAAAAGCTAATTTGTGAAAACTGTGACTTAATGCGCATACGTATGTGTAAACATTTCAAAAATGCAAAGGAAAAATGTTCTGTTTTTAGTTTATGGCTGTTGTGTAAATGTACCTATATTTAAGTACAATAAACCATCATCAAAGACTATGGCAATATCTCAGTGATACAAAAAATAACACTGGTATAGTCTAATCATCAGTGTTTTAAAGCACATTTTGTATGGTAAGGTGGAGCAGACTTCTGGATGTGAATCCAAGAAGGTTGTCAGTGGACAGTGGGGCTCAGATGCAGTGATTCTGTCTTGAACCTCTGCAAGTGTTTGGCCATGTTGATTCATGTCTCTGTGGTGTTTGTGAGGTCATGCACGACCGAAAGGAAGCTCATCCAGTTTTAACGCGCTGATCCTGGGAACTAAAGACGAGGAAGCAGGCCAGGAGGCTGTGGAGCACATCAGCAAGCCCTCTCATACACAGAATAAACACAATTCATCTTCCATGCTGCTCCAGCTGCCCCTCAGCTGCTGTTTCATACAGCACTGGAACCTCTCTTATTTTTTCTTCTGCATTAGGTTCAGTGTCACGTAGGCCTGCCATCTCTTTTTGTACATGCTAACTCAGTTTTCTTTCTCTATTCCTCTTTATCTTCACTGTTTCTGGTGTTAAAGGGACAGTTCCCAAAAAATCAAGA
Source organism: allo-octoploid hybrid of Carassius auratus x Cyprinus carpio (assembly GCA_024542945.1). Classification (NCBI taxonomy): domain Eukaryota; kingdom Metazoa; phylum Chordata; class Actinopteri; order Cypriniformes; species allo-octoploid hybrid of Carassius auratus x Cyprinus carpio. The sequence goes on along the minus strand of CM045060.1, from coordinate 12,526,879 downwards.
ATTCTGGCATCATTCACTCACCCATAATTCATTCCAAATTCAGGCTTTCTTGCCTCAGTGGCGATGTGGGTTTTATTTTTTTTTATTTTTTTTTTTTTTCCACAAAATCTGGAAATGTGCATACGTGAATTTTGTTGTAGTTAATCAGTCAGATGTTCACTTGATAGCTTCAGATAGTATATCTGTTCCATCCTTCCTTGTATCTTCTTAGATTGCTCCTCAGGGAAAATTGAATCAATATTGATATACGATATCTTTATTTGAGCCACAGGACAAAATGTAAGAAGTTATTTGGTAACAATCTTCATGAAAAAAAAAATGAAATGGAAAAAAAAATCATCCATCCATCCATTATTCTTTCTATTGTTCTATCAGTCATTTTAGTATATTATAAGTCTTTTATTCTATTTATTGTTCCATTTTTCATTCTAGTGTTCTATTGTCCTATCTATATTTGTATCGTTCTATCGCTTCATTTCATTCTCTCCTCCAGCCGGTCCACTGGTGCACTCTGCAGTGAGCTGAATCAGTAATTCAGACGAAACGCTTCTATTCATTTTGTCCGCACTGACTGCTGCATCGGTTACAGTACTCAACAGTACTATTGATTTGACCATGGGCTACAGTCATTTGTATGAGCAAAAATAGAAATATCAGCCTATGGCTTTTACTTAATGTAGAAAAGCAGGGTCATCTGCACTCTCTAATGTCAGTGTAATTGTTCTGTACTTATAGTATGCATTTGTTGGCTTTCGCTGTGTTTACACTGCAGTATTTCTTTATTTCTGCCAGTGGCTGTGTGTGTGTGTGTGTACTGGTTGGGGTTATCTGAGTCTGTTTCTGCTCTCTCTGTCCACTGTAATTGGCCATGTGAAAGAGATGAGCACTATTATGTCATAAGCAGTGTTAGTTGCGCACTGTGTTATTTTCACATCCCACTCTACTCTGCAATCTATCTCATAAATACACACTCATGCAGGCTTATTGCTCGCTCATTATTTATCATTTAATTTCCTATTTATGTAAATTATTTATTTCTTAGCTGTCTATCTTTTTAATACCTACCTAGGCAATATTCTAATAATAAACACTGAAGTGCACTATTTTATTAGCTTTTTTAATTGATACTTTTCATTACTGAATGAAATATGTTTGTTCTCTGACTACATAATGAAGTTTGCTTTTTGAAGTGTCTTTGTTTTGGAATTTCGCCCAAGACACCTAAAAATGTTGCCTCCATAAGCAGCTCACCAGGCTTTGGAACAGAGCATCTGGCTCTCTGTCTCTTTTTTCTGTCAGACTCCTCTTGTGAGAAGCTGAGGTTTCTGCACAGTTGTGAGGATTAGTGTGATACTTCAAGGATTGAAAACATTAGAGGAATTTGATTAATTCAATTTTATTTTATTTTTTTCTGTCTTCCACCTTCTGGAACAATTTGGGATAGTGTTGCAGAAATGTGCTCTCAATAACTGTGTGTGTGTGTGTGTGTGTGTGTGGGTGGGTGTGTGTGTGTGTGTGTGTGTGTGGGTGGGTGTGTGTGTGTGTGTGTGTGTGCGCGTGTGTGTTTTTCTTTCATTAGATAAAGGTCATAATTAGACCATTTAATTATTACCTTCAACCTTTACCTCGGATTACCTTTCTACCGTTCAAAAGTTTTCAGCATTTATCATTTCAAAATTGCTAATATTAGAGTGAAGGATCATGTGACACTGACGAGTAATGGCTGCTGAAAAATCAGCTTTGTCATTGTAAATAGTAGTGCACAATGTTGTTTTTACTGTTTTTGATCAAATAAATGCAGCATTGGTGAGCATAATAGACTCTTTTTCACTGTTGTTTCCTTTTTCATCACATGGTCATACACAGGTGCTGGGTTCAAACTTGGGTGCACATTTGTTTATTGTTGCTCTGAGAACCAGAGCTGAAATCTTAACAGAATTATTCATTCCCCTTTAGCTTCTAAAAGCATTACATGCATGAGTTCCAGTCTATACCGGCAGTGACTGATGCAGGCAAAGTCATTTGCGGCAGTACCCATAGTGAAAAGTGACAGGGAGGGAGAAATGTTAAAAAAATGTTATTTATCTGTTCATGTTTCAAAATCATTGATTTTTTTACTTTACTGCAAACCCTCTCAAATAAAAATTAATCAAGCTACATATTTCACTGAGCCTGCCCGGTGAGATATGTTTAGCCTGAAGTATGATAAAACTTCTACCCAACCATGTAACCTGGTATAATGTTGTACTTACCATTCTGCAGTCATTCTGAGTCTTATCATAATAGCACTAGATTTGATTTTAAAAGGCAAAAATTGAAGACAGGTGATGCATGCATTTAGAAAACAGCCTTGCTATAAAGACACACCTGAGTACCAAATGGGTACAGACTGTTACTTCTCACAAAATGAGGCAGAAACACCATTACGCCTCATGTACTAACTGCAAATGTATTAGGGTCACATAATTTGCCCATTTTGCAAACCATCAAAACAAATTTCGGCAGAAATCCAAATTCTAAAATCCCTCATCTGCTAGATTAGGCCCAACAACTAGGTATAATTGATCTGTACCATCATTCAGGAGTGTAGAAATGATTTAAAAATCACTTTAGCACTGATTTAAAGGGAAAGTTCACCCAAAATGATAACTTCTGTTAATTCAGTGCTGTACATATCTTGTTTTTTTTCTTAAGAAGAAAAAAATATATACTGGTTTGGAATGGTATGAGGGTGAGCAAATGATGACAGAAGTTTAATTTTTGTGGGAACTGTCCCTGTAAGTGTATATGTGTGTGCTTGTTGTTAAGCAATGCTTTGGCAACATACATCTTTTGTTTAACATAGCCATGAGATTCCTACAGCTCTGGAATTTTGAATGAGAGACATGGAAAGAGACAAACAAGAGAGACAGAAGAGTGTTGAAACACGGCCATCAATCATCTTTTTACATTATTTGCACTGTATTTCTTCCGCTTTCATTCTGCTCTCATTTTGGATATGCATGTGTGCACATTGTGCTTTCATGCTCCATGTCACATGTGGTGGTATTTCTCTCCAGTCACGTTCACTTGGCACACTCCATGCTTTATTAAATGTGCAGTGGGGTCTTATTGAATTAGCAGGGCTCATTTAGAAGTAATTTGTTGTGCGTATATGTGACTCTGGAATCACTCAGCTTTTCAATTCACCATCACTCTTATGTGATTAAACCCTAATAAGTTCTTATTTGAAATGAGGTTGAATTCCGAGAACAGAATGTACATCTGTAAAGTGTTCACTGTGCAACTCGTTCTTCTTTGTTTTACAGACTGTCAACCATTTCCTTTTGAAATAGTTTGATCTAGAACAAAGAGGTTAAGTAAGAACACTCCCCCCTCAGCATTGATTTGGCTAAGTGATCATTTATATCAATTTGTCAAGGCTTTGTCTTGTTTGGTGCAGGAGACGGAGTAAAGGGACTAAACAGTTCAGGGACAGCAGTGTTATTGTTGTACTCAGTATGTATCAGTATCAGCCCTGAAGCTCAACTCTTAACCGAATCCTCTTATCGAAAAGAACTTTAAGGGTTCAGCTGCACGTTATTGTATTAAAGATTTACACATGACCAGCAGCAAATGAAAAGCTGGCTGTTTACTCATATATCATAATCAATGAATTAACATTAAAATCTGAGCATGGGATTGTTTTTGCAAGGAAAATTTCTATCATTTTTTCTGAGGAAATTTTGGAAATTGGAAAGAGTGTCGGATTGGAAGTTATAGCATAAAACCGTATAATAACTTGACATAACGATTAATATTATTCCATTATGCTACACCGTTGTTAACCTAGTTAACAACTGTACATATTTTACCACATCTCGGTTTGCTGTATTGTGCATATTTTTATGTTAAATGTTGTTTTTTCCATTCTATAAAAGCAGGAAAATTTACTTACCAGAAACAGCTAAGTATTATACAAGTAATCTTTCTTTAGTCATAAATAAATAAATAAACAGAAATAACCAAATTTAAAATGCGCAGAACTTTATTTATTTATTTTAAATAAATTTCTGGATTTCTATTGAAATATCATTTTTTTAATCTAGATTTTTATATAGAATATTCTATATTTTTCTGCATTTCTATATCCATGCAGTAGCTCCATAAACCCCCATTTGAAACTGTGGTATGTATTTAATTTCTATTGTTTAATGTTTTAAATGAAACTTTCTCCATGCAATGCATTGTCATCCATATCCCTGCTGAAGTTGCGATGTTATGTATTACATGTTAAGGAAAACATCCCAAAGTTTCTTATAGGGAACAGTTAGTAGCCAACAACATTTGCAGCACAATGGCATTATCATATACTCTCGCCAGTCACAGTGTCTCAAGAAGAAACATCTTCCATAGTTTAATGCAGGCTTTGAGTTTATGTTGAGTCTCAAGCTTCAGGCCCTTCATTACAGAAAGTAAGCCAACCCCATTTTTTTCCATTACATGAGCATGTGATATAAGAAATAAAATAAAGGGAGATGATTCTATATCAGGCCTCTATTTCTGAGATGTCGCATAAAAATAATCTGTGATTTATTGCTACATCATAAGTTTAGTTCTGGTTTGGAATGAGAGGGTTGACATCCTCATACTCCGCACAGTTCACTATGTCTGTCTCCTCACAGCTATAGCAAAGATAATATCAAGATGGTGTGGGATGGGATAGGTCATATTAGATTGATGGGGTGTCATAAATGGGACCTCAGTCAATGCCACAGGCTTTCTGTGTGCCATATCACATGGATCAATTTGCTTTATTCCATTTGTGGGGGAGCAAAGGAGGTAGACACAGCCATGAGTTCACCCTCCCCTGAGAATATATGTTATATGTTGAAATGAAAAGCAAAGGAGAATTAATAACTAGCCCAGCCAGCATCAAAGTCCATATCTACTGCACTTCTGCTGACCCTGGATCCCAGTGAGGGATTCACAAACTCTCTAAAAACATCAGGATAACATCCTCTTCATTCAGTCAAATAATCTGTGGAGTAGATCCACATTCCTGAATCAATTTGGCAGGTTGGTAAGAAATATTCTGAAACCAACTGTAGATTTAAATCTTTGAGTGGATTATTTCATCAACTGTATTTTTTAGTAGCTGTATATACCGGATATCCTTTTTTTTTAAGCTATAAATAAGTAGTGAAGGAGAAAGGAGGATTATGCTATTTTAACTCAGGGACTGCTCAGAAATCTGAAATGCTCTGAAAAGAAATACCTTTAAGTAACAGTTACAGTTAACAGTTATCCATAAGAAGTCTGTCATCATATGCTCCCCCTCATGTTTCCAAACCGATATGATTTTCTTTCTTCTGTGGAGCTGGATATGGAGATATTTGACTGGATGTTCACGCTGCTTTTCTTGTCAAGTTCTGCTGTCAAGCTCTTGCTGTTTTGAAAAGCATCATAAAAGTTTTCCAAATAATTTGTGAGTTACTTATTTTAATATATGTATATACGACTGAGAAGATTGTATATGCAATTTGAGAAGATTATCAATGAATAATGACTTAAATTTCAGACTTTCTCAAGAAAAAAAAAAAAAAAAAACCTGACTTCAGAAGACTTGTCATATAGTCCTGTAGTGCTGTATTTTCTGGAATTTATTGGCATTTTTGTAATTTGAGGTTTATGCAATGTTAACTCAGGAACTGTTCTCAAATCAGAAATACTTAAAGGAATATTTTCCAGAAAAAAAAAAAAAAAAAATCTGACACCATATACTCATGATTTTCTTTTGTCTGTGGTGCTGGATGTGGAGATATTTAGATCTATGTTCAGGCTGCTTTTTCTGTCAGTTTCTACTGTCACATTCCAGAAATGACAAAAAGCACTGTAAAAGTTGTCCACATGATTTGTGTGTGTTATAGACCAAATTTTGAATATACAGTACACATTGGAATTTCTTGCAATTGGTTAGTAAACAGGAACCAGTGGCGTTCATGCGTCATTGACACATTTGTCTGAATATATGCAAATGCAAATTAAATTTGAGAAGATTATCAATGAATAATGGCATACATTTCAGTCTGTTTCTACAAACAAGTTGTATTCTCAGTTGAATTTTTGGCATTTTTGAAGCTTGACAGCTTGGTCACCATTCATTGTATGACAAAACGCTTGTGTTCCATAAAAAAATACAGGTTTGCAATGACATAAAGATTTGAAAGTGATGACAGTTTTCATTTTTGGATGAACTATTTTGAGCATTTTTCCTCAGCTGTCCATCTAGCCGCTAATGAAAAGGACTGAAAATAAATAAATAAATAAATAAAACCCAAAGGGCCGTTTAAAGTAAAAGATTTTGCGATGAAGAATAAACGTTGATCCTTGTTAACTGCGACGCATCCTTATCATCCACACTGCTGGCACTCTGCTCTAAATGAGGCAGAAGGAAGAAACCAGAGAAGAAGAGCATGCTGTGGTAATGTGCTTACAAAGGAGCGATTTAAATGGGGCCCAATAACAGGCTCAAACTTAACAGCCAGTGGAGAGCAGATGGTCTTTGTGATTTCGCCTACAGCACTCTGAACTCAAAAACTGAAGAAGAAAACAAGAGACAGAAAAAAAACTCTTAACAATGCTCGCAAAGGGCTGACAGAAAGCAAAGCGCAAGGCGTGAGGCATCAAAGATGACAACTATTGTAGGCTCGTGGTAATTCTCTGTCAAAATCCTGTAGAGGCGTAAGAGAAACATGTGAGAGTGGCCATTTGGATGTGTCACAGCTGGTAATTGTGCAGAGTTTGTTGAACACTCAAATCGCATGCTTTCCCGTTTAGAACCTACAACTGGATCTGTGGTCTCTGTGACTGAAGTGCTTGAGCTGGATTGATCATGTAGCAGGGGATCATTTTCAAACGGTTTTACAAATTGCCTGGCAACCAGTGATGTGACCAGTGTCTTTGTGCCATATTGATTTTTTTCCCCAATCTGAACTGTAGTGCATTGAGCGATCCTTACCAAGTATCTCTGCAGTTAACCACCTTGATTTTAGATAATGAACCTGTGAAAAAGTGAGAACCACAGGGATCTGACCATTAATGGGGCCAAAGCTGTCTTATACTGATTTAGTCTGTCCTCAGGAATGAGCTGCCAAAGAAGTGCTAGAATTAAGATCTGCTAGCTGCACACATAGGGCAGGAACTGTGCTCTCAATCATAATATGGAGCTTTTTGTCTCTGGATCTTTGTGCTGCTATTTGTGTCTGCTCTCAGGTGTCAGTCCTAAAGCTTCTCTCACTTAAACTTGTCAAGATCAAGCTCTGGGCTCTTGACCCGTGATGCCTGAATCTAAAAATTCTGGTAATGAGATTGACATCAGAATGTGTTGCTTTTCATCCTTTCAGCTGGCAGTGAGTTTTTCTGCCTTTTTATTCTGCTGATTATTGAGCCAAACAATACTGTAAAGAGTAAGAAAAGTAAAAGGTAAGGACAGAGACAGTAAAAAGGGGAGAAGATGGAGAAATAGTAGAAAATGTGAAAATTGTGATGTTAGCATTAACAATAAGCAGTAATGGTGGAGGATTTACTTTACTTTACTTATTTTTTCTCAGAAATTGCTAGTAAATCTCACAAATATTTACAAAGAAATGTCAATATTATGTCCAGTAATCTGTTTAATTTGCAGCTTTTTTTTTTTACAGTGTATAACACATGCAAATGTATATATTTATTTATTTTTGCATATTTTGAGCTAAAGAAGCTACATTTATGATCCCTTTGTTGCCAGGTTGTATAACTGATTTGACATTTGTGACCTGTTACATTATTTTTGAGTCGCATCAACTTAGAAAGCCATTTTGAGTTTTATGCACTGATAGAAAAAAGTTTCAGCTTTTTAGTGATATAATTATGTTTCTGCTCCAGACAGTTTGAGATAATCATTTTAATGGCACAAACATTTTTTTTTTTTTTTTAATATGACAAACTACAAGTCAAAATTTCAGTGTTCATAAATTTCACTTTGTGATTTCTGACTCACATATTGTATATAAAAGTGTTAATTCTGTCATCATTTAGTCTGTTCAACATAAAAGAAGATATTTTGAATAATGTGTGAGACCAAACAGTAAAAAATAAAAAATAAAAAATAAACTATGGAAGTCAATGGGGACCAGAAAGGGTTGTTTACTCACACTCTTCAAAATAACCTTGATTTTGTATTCAACAGAAGAAAGAAACTCATACAGGTTTGGAACAACTTAAGGGTGATGATGGATGACAATGATGGCAAATGTTTCATTTTTGGATGAGTGATCTCTTGAATGAGACTTTTTGTTAAATTAAATGGTAAGGAATAGTCAAGTTGATCAAATAGACAGAAGAGGTGAATAGAGAAAGGGTTCAGAAGTGAAGATGAGTCATCTTTCATAGATGAAGGGAAACAAAGTCATTAGCACAAAGGTCAAAGGAAGAGAACAGATGAACAGAGGCAAACGGAGAGACAGAAATAGCACTGACGGATTAAGGGGGGGGGGACTAATAGGATAAATAAAAATTAGAACAAAATGTACTTGCAATGGTAAAGATGGCGTGAGCAGGTTGTCCCAGCATCCATATGTCCTTTTCTGACTAGCCATGTTTGAAGTCATGCCCTGTGTCAAGTATGATGTTATGCTGGGTACGGTCTGAGACCTTTTTTATTCAAGAATGATTGCAGACCCAGTCTTTCGTCCTCTCTCTCGCTGTCTCTCTCCGTCCAGCATGGCCCCTCAAACAAGCAATTAAAATCGATCCTCTTTACTCTCGCAGAGCTTGCCTGCAGAGATCTGGGAAAGGGAGTCTGCAGGACTGAATTTCCAGTCTGTGATGAAATGTTATCACTTTATAGTCGCGCCAAACCGCTTTAGACACAATATTATTTAAAATGAAAAAAACTCAATTTCCAATGTTCAATCTTCAAAAAAAAAAAAAAAAAAAAAAAAACACAAAACAAACAATGGCAGTACTACATTACTGTGACAATATCACATGACATTTTTCAAATAACATGGTACTGGATACTTATTATATTCATATACTTTGATATTTACACAGTACTCAGTAAGGTGCTTTAAATAATACCACTATACTTTAGTGCATATTTACTGTTTTAAACTTATTGTTAGCATATATCTACTATTTTGAACATGTACTCCATGTTTAGTCTAAATTCAATTAATTGATTAAATATTTATGATTACAATATCAAGGGGAAAATAATTGATGTTTATGGATTCTGTCATTATCCTGCAGTGTAGAATGTATGTATCTGTGTGTGTGTTACAAATGCATACCCGCCAATCCTCTTGTCCAATGTATGGTCATAAGACTGCTGGAGCCATTGCCAGTGTATCACATCATAATTCAAATGATTGGAATTAATCATGATTGCAATACCAGGGCAAAGTATCTGATGAATGTGATTTCTGTCGCAATCATGCAGCTCAAATCATAAGCAGCAGCAATGGAAATCTACTGAAAAAGAGTGATTGGCATTATTCTGCAGAACCAAAAGAGACAAGAGAGGGGAAAAGATACTTTTTAATTAAAGATTTGGAATTTGTGTACATTTTTTCAGAGCAGACCTTTAGGATGTACGCTTTAGAATTAAGACAGAGTATAAATCTTTGATGTTGTTTTTTTTTTTTTTTTATCTCTCTGGTTTACAGTGTTAATTTGACAAGCTACCCCTGTTATTGACATTATTTTGTAATCTCAGCTGTTTTCATTAGCAAGATTACTATTGTGGTATAGGGATTTGCTCTTCATTTATCCTGGAAAGAAATGACTCCACTAGAGCAAAGACCAGTAAAAAGAAAAAAAGAAAATAAAAACAGAATAAACTATCAAGAAGTGTTTATTCCTGTTTCTGATGGCTGTCATCCCATGGGTATCTGTGTCTGGGGAACTAAGGCATTTCCACTGAGTCACTCTATAATGAGACTCCAATGTCTGCTCTCTTTTCAAAGTAGTGGCAGATAATCAGGCTGTTTGTAAGCAAATTACAGCACGACAGAGAGTGCTAACAAACATTGCCATAAAGGTGGAGTGCTTTCTCACAATATTCATCGTCATTCAACTCGTATAAAGCTGGGTTACTGCCTGTCACCCATTGCAGTCACAATTCAAGACCCATCTAAGAGATTGGACAAAACAGTTTTAGTGTGTCACCAGTCATCCATCTATCTGTCTGTCTGTCTTTCTGTCTCTCTCTCTGTTTGTGTCTAAGTAATAAGAAAAAACACACAAACACACACACAACCAGAACTAATATAGAGAGCATAAATAAAGTGTGAAACAGAATTTTGCTCTTTTTTTATATAGCCACATGCTTCTTCTTGGAAATCAATATGAATCCCAGTTACCTCATTATGTCTGAATTAGACAAGCTCTATAATAACATTTCTACATCCCTGCTACTCACATGAGCACATCTTATTAAATTTAGTAGACTTCTACATCTCCCATTCCTGCATTCATTGTGTGTGGCTGAAACATTGTTTCCCATATGCTTAAAGGTGAAAAGTTGAGTTGTGACTGACTGCAGGTGTGCTAAAGAGAAGGGTGTTGTGTCTCTGCGCGTTGCATGCTCATGTGGGCACGACAGCAGGCACACAGCTGTGCCTGCATGTCCCATCAGCCATCACTTTAAGCACAGTGTCCCCATTCTGCCTCTGCTTCATCTATCAACACACCCTGTTCAGTAAGAAAAAAAGGCTTTTCATTATTATTGCTGGATATTGCTGCGCAGGGGTGTTGCATTCAATCATGCAATTTGTTCACACAACCACTGTGTTAGTGAGGTGAATGCTTTGAGAGCTGTCTCTGTGAAGAGAGGTATGGTAGTGGGGTTTTAAGATGCATTCTCTTTAAGGTCAAGTGGATTTATAAATGTTAGGTTTTAATGTGTAATCCAGCTTCCTGGTACAGGTTCGTTTTGTAAGGCAGTGTTCAGTACATGTAAGTAATGTTTGTCTGCTTCGTTTTCCACAGCAGGTATGTATTTCTGCTTGTGTGTGTGCATCAGTGTTGGGAAAGCCACTTTGAAACTAAGGCTTCTGAAGCTACAATCAACTATCTTTTGATACTTTGAAAAAGGTAAACTACAGTATTTTGAAAAAGACAAAAAGAGATTTTTCAATACTACATGTAAGAGAGTGAGAGAAAGAGTGTGTGTTTGTTAACCTCAGCTGGTTCTTCAGCACTGAAGTTGTATGTGGGATATTCATTGTCAACTCAACCAGAGGTCCCCGGCTCAAATTTTTATTTTTTTTTTCTGTAGAAAGACACACATATATAGTGATGAAAGCCAAAATATTAAATGTAACAGATGTTCACTTGCATTCACTTGCAAAACTGGTAATTGAAATATGAGGTTGAAGAAAATTTTTTTTTTTGATGTTTTGTGAGTGAATGCAAAGTTTTTGAGGGGAAGACAAATATAGTAGTCATCATTTGAGGTGGATCAAAAAAGTTCATCAAAGTTGTCCTATAAGACAAGAATGCATTTTGAGTTTAGGTTTTAGGACAACTTTGATGAAAGGTTTTGATCCACTTCAAATGTTGACTACTGTATATTTCTTCATGTGTTTTCCATCATTTCCCATCACTTTGGGGGCTCATTTGAAAGTAATTGAAAGGAATTCAAAATCTTGAAATTAGGATGAAAATTGTAGGATTTTGGTCAGTTTAATTCAATATGTTGTACTAATAATATAATTTGTATGAAAAAAATAAAAATAAAATAAATAAATAAAAAAATTTATTAAAGTAGAAATAAGCAAAATAGAAGCATTCTTTCCCCAGGATTCTTTGATAAATAAATATATATATATATATATATATATATATATATATATATATATATATATATATATATATATATATATATATATATATATATATATATATATAAACAGCATTTATTTGAAAAAGAAATATAAATCTTTTGTTTTGTTTCAGCTGGTAATAATTTGTATCTTAAAATCTATTAAATTAAAAATAACAAATAGAAGTATTTCAACTTTTGGTCTCAGACTTTTGGACACCAATCTATAAAGTGTGATAAAACGTGGAAAGGTAGCATCTGCAATGCATTTACACATGACTACTCTGGGATTTAGTGCCCTTGTTCTTGTTGGCTTCACTCTCACTCCCCGTCTAATTGCCCATTTCCTCCTATCACACTCCGTTTCAACTTCTCTCTGTCTCTGTAGTATTCCTTGTCCACCCAGTATGGCAGCTCACCTGTGATACACACACACACACACACACACACACACAGAGAGAGAGACACACACATGCACCTGTTTCACTTTCCCTCCATTTATTATGATTGAGGGGGGCAGGGGTGGGTGGGGGTGTGTAATGTGGCCCACTTAATGTAGTGGCTGTACTCAACCTGCACTGCATTTGCAGCTGTTTAAATGACAGGCAGACTCCCGTGACTCCAGCTACACTCCAGTCTGAAAAAAAATATATATATATTTTTAAATAGAGGCGGGCTAGGAACGAAGAAGAAGATGACAGCACAGCTACTCGATGCCGAGAGGCTGACAATGAACAATGGAATGACAAATGACAAAAGAGGCAGAAAAAGAAAGAATGAGAAGAAAAGAGCAAGAAAAAGCCTTGCGTATCCATTACTATAACGATTACTCCCAGGCAGGAGTGTGCTTTCTCTGAAAATCATATATCTAGCTCGGAAAAGACAATTAATAATTACAGGGCGTCTCATTATAGGACCACATGAAACAAGCTGTGACCTGCTTCTGGGTGTTGGCATGCAGGGAATGATGGGATTGATGAGAATGATATTTTTCCTCAGCAGCCAGTGCCGTCACCTTCATCTTTTGATCTTTATGAAAAGAGTTGGAGATGTGCCTCTGGACAGAGATGTCTGCTGACGTAGACTGACACACTTGAGTATGCACTCTTGAGAAGCTCTCGTTGGACGAAACACAGTGGATAGTTTTTGTCAAATTGCATAGATCTCCGACCTAGAGCATATGCTGAAAACAGATGTAGGCCTCCTCCTCTCTCCACTTTACCTGATCTGTGCCATTCACATGTACATATGCTTCTTATCAAGGAAAGTAGTTTGAGTCATATGTGTATGTATTTGAGTAGGGCCGTGGTTAGATAGCAGCTCAAAAATAATCCAAATCAAGAGTGGCTCCTCAAATGGACATTTTATAGTCTGTTTCTCAGAGGCTGGGGACATCTTTGTCAAAAATGTATTAATTCATTAATTTAATTGGGGTTTGAATAATTAGTAGTAGTATACTTGTAAGTGTACTATTTCAAATGTCCTTGGGACTAAATTGTCCCACTTTCTAGTATATAAAAGTATACATTTAAGTATAACAGTAGTAAACTTTGAGTACACAACTAGTTTACATCTATGTTTTTAGTTTGTACTGCAACTATACTAAAAGTGAACTTATAGGTATACTGATAGTTTACTAATTAAATACTTGCATGCATGCATTTTTAGTACACTTCGAAGTATAGTCTCAGTAAACTTCTAGTTTAGTAGTTTAATACTGCATGTACACTCGTAAGTTTTCTTTAAGTGAAATTTACATCATACTTTAAGTATACTACTATGTCCCTTTTTAGGTATGAATTTGTGTATGTATTGTTAAATGAAAATCTGAACATACAAAACATCAAAAGAAAGAACAGGGTATCTGCTTGTAAACAAAAACATTTTATTCTAGTGCCGTGCATTCTTTTTTATAAACACTTAAATGTGGCTAAGTTTCATAAATTAAAAAAAAATAAAGAAATAAATAAACAACATTTTAAACAAAAAAGCTGAAAAAAAAGACTATGAATTGAATTCAGAATGATAGTCAAAACGTAGATGGAAATGATCAACACCCCAAAGCTTGACAGTCATTACTCTTCATGGGTCAAAATTTTATTCCATAATGTTACACAGTTTTGATGCTGTTTTATGTCTGATGATTTGTTAGATTATGTGTGGAAGCATTGCTGTGTCCCATTGTGCCTACTTATACTACGCCCTTAAAGTATGTACTTTTTTGTGAGGAAAAAGTACACACTTTTGAGAGTGTAATAGAAGATTACGCAAGCTTTGGGAAATACTATCATGTCATATTATTGTGTCTTTAACGGACCGCTCTGTTGCACAGTTACATGCACCCTGTCACTGTAAACTGGCCTGTCCATCATCTTGTCACAGTTAACACCCTCCACATTTCATTTCATTTAACCCAAATATATTTAGGCTAATTCTAAGTCAAATATACTTAAATGTCATTTTAAGTATGTTTTAAGTACATTTTAAGTACATAAAAAGTAGACTAAAAGTATACTTTACTAATTTCAGTTTAAAAGAAGTATACTAATAGTACACTTGAATAAACTTCTTTTTCATAAGGGTTGTGTTCCACAGAGGAAAACAGTCATTCAGATTTGTAACAACATAAGGGTGAGTAAATGATGAAAGAATTTAATTTTTGGGTGAACTGACCCATTAAAGCTGGAGTGTTTGCTAGCTTAGCTAATGGCATTGATATTAATGTGAATGTTATCAGAACACTTTTTCTAGGTATTAGAGCCATTTGTATATGTAATGTGTCTGGTTTCCGGTCTAATCCGCTTCAAGCTATTATTAGCTGTAGGAAACAGCTCGCTTTGCTGCTTGATATTGCAAACTGTTGTTTCTTACCATATTATTTTAACATATTGTCTTAATTATGAACACACTGGTTTGTAGTGCAAACAGTTTTACCGTTTACTAGACTTTGTTATTCTTCTCAATCTTTCCCTACAGTGGCTAATGAACCGGAAATCTCGCACATTCACAGAAAACGGCTAACTTCCGTGTTGAAAAATCAGGTGGAGAGACTTTCTTGGCTCAAACAAACAGAGTAATATTGAAAGAGCCACAGTGTTTACACTCTTCGGAAGTCTACTTAAACGTTGTATTTGTGATAGGAAAATGTTTTAACACTGAAGAAAATCCACACATCAGCTTTAATGAGGAATAGACTATATATTTGCTCTCTTTTTCTTTCTCTCTGGTGCATCTAATCTGTGTTTGGGTGGAAATAAGACATTCAGCGCAGGTGTAAAGCTTTATTACAGCCTGAGGGCACAGAAGTTCAGGCCACAATAAAAGATATTAGCACAACAGTGTGTGAGAGAGAGTGTACTTCAAGAAATGGAAGGAAGGCCCCAGTGGTCCATTTTCACATTCATACTTTGAAAATGCTTTATAAAAGTGTTCACAGATAAGAAAAAAAAAATCCTTCGAATTTTGACAGCCATGCAGTCTTATCGTCATCTCATCTTAACACTCCTTGGAGCTCAGCCTAAGTATAGCATTGTGATTCTGGAAAGCAGAACTGCCAGCTAATGTGTTTTGTTCATCATAAGCAAAATTGCTGAAAATGAGTTTTGAGTGAAGTAAAGGTCTCTAGATGATGATAGATTTGTCCTGCCCTGTCTGAAATCTCATCGTACCAAAGTGCTGCTCGACATGAATATTAAACCTCAAAGGAGAGACTGATTGTAACTATAAAAATTATATGACAAATCCTTGAAAATTCACAAAGAAAATGTTCTTACATTCTGTTATGTGCTGCGAGTGCAAAGACCGAGAGCAACTTTTCTGATTGGCTGTGTTTGAATTCTTTATTACCGCAATAAGTGTTGTTCTTTATTAAAGCTTGAAGAAGATGGCAGGTTTATCTGTACTCTGGTCAAAGGCCTTCAGTATATTCGAGAGCACAGCATTCACCGAACATACAGTACATTCACAAATTAGCCGTCTTCTTCTGTCAGTTCAGACCTGTCTATGCTATCACATTCTCATCGTCTGAATTCACTCTGCAGCTTTTAAACATGACCCATACAGACTTTCATCTTTTTCTTTGATTGCTATATTGTCCTCTGTTTCATTTCAGTAACTTTAGCCCTAAGCTCTTTACCTTTCACATTGTCTCAGTCTCTTCTTTAACAATCTGTTAAATTCACACTCTCTCTTTTTAAAATTGTTGTCTTCATCTAGAATTATTGCTTGCTGTATTCTTCTCACCTGTGCTTCTGTGATGGATCATACCTATCATTGGCTGGTCTCCAGGGGCCTTTCAGTTTCTTCACAGCTCTTGCCTTTCTGCCATTGAAAGATGCTGCAGTGTAACATCCTATTGCCCTATTGACCCCCTCCTATTATTTCTGACACACAAACAGTTGACATGGCTGTTCTGCTACTGTACACAATCCCATAGCCACTGTATTTGAGTGAAACTGGTCTATGGGTTTATTATTAATATTAATATGCATACCACATTTTATTTTATTTACATTTATTTTCTATTTCAAATATTTTTATTTCTTTACATTATTTGTTTTAGCTTTTTTTTATTATTTAATGTATCCAGTACTACTAATACTACTACTAATAATAATAATAATAATAATTAGTAGTAGTGGTAGTAGTAGTAATATTAATATTTTAAAATATATACACACACCACTTTTATTTTATTTTACATTCTTTTATTTGAATTTACACAGTTTTTTTTTTTATCTTTCTTAATTCATTAATTAATTAATTAATTTATTTATTTATTTTCCCTTAATTCCTGAAAGTCTTGAACTTTCTTCTCCCATATTTTTAACCATTTTACATTAGACTTTGGTTCAGTGTTTGGAGTGATGGGAGATGTTAAATCATTTGCTTGCCATGTTTCTGGAAGTCACAGGTATGATGTCAGTGTTTTTGGTGGATTTATGGAGCTGGTAAGATGCTGAATGTCTGCTATTTGCATTTTTATCTTGTATATACTGTACATATTCATAAACTAAGTTTGAGATTTCATTGACAGACAGACTCAGCATGTTGCCTTTAATCTGCTGGCTGTCATTACCTTAAACATAGTCCATCAGGAAACACAGCTCTCTTGTGTATCATCCCTTGTCCTCCAGAAATGAGTTGGCACATATTAAAGCTATTAAGTCAAGATGAAGCTGCGCTGACAGATCTATGTGTGCGTATGTGTTTGTGACCGAGAAAATAGCACTGGCACTGGCAAATAGGCTGTGATTGGATGGAAACTGTGTTCACAGGATGTATGTTATCGGAAGAGTTTGTTCTTCTCACTTTTAATTAGGGCTGACACGAATCAAGAGTGGTTGAGAGGGAGATAATGAGAACATGACAGAGCAGAGAGGAGCAAGAGGTGCCAACACCGCAACTTCCTTTTGTACAGAAACACTCCAGCAAGCAGATCTGCAGATGTACTTCATAACTATAATTAAGTATTATTTTGGGGACTTTGTACACTTAAATACTATTAAATCTAATTACTTGTACTTAATTACATTTCCTAGGGTGAAAAGAATTATGCTTTTTATTATTCTTGTCATATTCCCTATTTATATACACTATTCAGAGGTTTAGGGTAAAGTAAGTCTCATATGCTCGCCAGTGCTGCATTTATTTGATGAAGTTACTGTAATATTGCTGTAATATTGTAAAAAAAATTCATACAATTTAAAAATTATTCAATTTTCTAATATACTCTTTATTTTGATATACTCAGTATTTTAATATATTTTAAAATGTATATTATTCCTATGCTGGCAAAACTGCATTTTCAGCAGCCATTACTCCAGTCTTCAGTGTCACACGATCCTTCAGGAATCTTCAGAAATTCTAATATGGTGATTTGGTGTTTAAGAAGCATTTTTATTATAATTATCAGTGTTGAGTGACGTGATGCGAATGCACTCAGGACAGTTCAGACATTGCGGTGAATCAGAGGTAAAAAACTATATAAATACTATTCAGTTTCTTGCACTGACTGATCATTTTGTGTCTTTACACATTAATGTATCGTCACGAGCCGCAGGGTTTAATTTGGTTTTGTTTGTGTATTTTTTTGACTCTCTTAGCCGTGATTCCCATTCACTTACATTGTATGATTGACAGACTGCAACAGTTTGAGTTAAAAATCTTCATTTGTGTTCTACTGAAGAAACAAAGTCACCTACATCTTGGATGCCCTGGGCATAAGCAGATAAACATAACATTTTCATTTTTGGGTGAAATATCCCTTTCATAAGCAATTTTTTTTTTCCCTTACTGGCCATCGGGAACACCAGGACATTCCCGGAGGGACGGTCGAGTAGTGGGCCGATCTGATATAGTTATATAAGTTTTGTAGTTTCTACATGTTTAGGCTTATTTTATTTTTAGATTCATTCACTTACTCCAATTTAAGGCCCTATAACCCAGCAAAACATTCACAGAGGAACCTGTGGGATTTGTCCAGGGCAGAATTTCCAGCCCTACACACGTGCTTGTACACTGACACACATGAGCATGACTTGTTCTTTTCAACCTGTAGTTGATCACACACGTTGATTGACAGCCATGAGCCCACTCTCTCAGCACGTCACCATTAATCTGCTGCCCACATGCACAGGCACACTTTCACACAGTGTCACTCAGTCTCCTCTCTCTGTTTTTCACTTTATCTGGCACAGCGCCATAAACACATATGTGTGAACGATTATACTGGTGTCTAGTTCAGATCTTTTGATCTGGATTTATATGATTAGCCAAAGTTTGTGAGTGAACAGTGGAAAGCTGGCCATCATTAGCAGCATTGGGAATGAACTGCACCATGACAGCCTTGATTATTTGCTCACGCTGCATATGTTGTTTTAGTGCCTGAATGCAGTTTGCATGGTGCAGTTACCCATCAGTATTTATTTTATATTTATTTATTTATTTTTTACTTTACT
Source organism: allo-octoploid hybrid of Carassius auratus x Cyprinus carpio (assembly GCA_024542945.1). Classification (NCBI taxonomy): domain Eukaryota; kingdom Metazoa; phylum Chordata; class Actinopteri; order Cypriniformes; species allo-octoploid hybrid of Carassius auratus x Cyprinus carpio. Next base: position 12,508,072 of record CM045060.1, on the reverse strand, counting down.
CTGCTGGCTTCAACAATGGTTTTGGAACTGGAAGCATATGCTCATTTTTAAATTATGATTTAATTGTTTTATCAAGATTTATTAAAGTTACTTTAATAAATAGATATACGAATTAGCCACCAATTCAGCAAATGTAAAACAGTGTTGGGTCTCTGCCAGTCAGGTACATGGCAATGAGGATATCTTATTCCAAAGCTGTCATTCTTCTTTCTTCTTATCCCATTTTGTTGCACCCCTCATTCTCCTCTCCATCTGTTGGCGAGAGAATGTTCATCCCATTATATGACACATTACAATGATCCCCTCTAGTCTGTGCTCTTTCTTACAATATATCTCACACACACTCTTGAGTTCTGTAACTCTTCAGGTACACTCACTCATCTCTTTCTCCATTGACAGATCAGAGAAGCTTTTGAGTGATGTGGGCTGAAGTTGAAGTGCTAGTAAGGGGGACTGCTGTAACAGACAAACAGCGCTGTGAGGACAGCTGCTCCACCCTTGGATTTCATTGAGACTGTGTCAAGGAAACCCTTGTCTTACATGTCCTCTTACGTTGCAGTGACCACCAAGCCATTGCCAATAGCAACAAGCGAGTTCTAGAAGGTCGAAATTAGGTGCTCGTGCATGTTCATTGATGTTACTGTGACTGCACTGTTAAAATGAAAGGCTTCGCTGCGTCACTGACAGCTCCCATCATGCTTAGCCCTGCTTAGTTCAAAAGATATTCATCGTCGTTAGCTGTTTATTTATGCACCAACTATTCCAATGTTCCAGTTAAACAGTGATTAGAGAATATGAAGTGAAGCTAAAGCTTCAAATGAATTGTTTTGGGTTTTTTTTTTCATCAATTTGGAATAAACTGTGAATGCTACAAAGAATATTTAAACTGCATGAAATGCTTTGTTCTTTGTTGTGATATTATTAGATTTGGTTTTATTTTTGTTCAGTATGCTAAATCATCTTCTCGGTAAATCTTAATTGCTAATATCTCTCACTCGTTCTGTTGCTCGGTGTCAGAAATGTGCCCCCAGCCCTGTATTGAAATACCAAGGTAGACATGCTGTGTAGCTAATTTAGCGATTTATCGCATATGAAGTTTAGTCTCTGCTATTTGTCAATAAACTCTTCATTTTCATTGTATGTCGTCAGGTGTTGTGGGCCATGGAATTCAGAATGAAAGAATGAGAAGCATGCGTTAATGATCATGCAGTCGTTTAGTGGTGGGTGATGTTGTAACAAGTCACGGCGGCTGAGCGCTGACAAGATGCTAACGGAGCTTAATTAATGAGTCGGTTGAAGAGTCAGGTCATGACACAACATTTTCCATATTCCAAACCCTCTGACGCAACGTTCTCTGAATTAATTAGCTTGCTAAAAAGCTTTTCTTTTTAAACTTTGTCTTTTTCATCTGGAGACGCTGGTGATGGTAGGAACTTTACATGTTGCTGTGTTGTCTAGTTGTCCATTTCCTATGACAGAATGATTGTTTTGCATACTGAACCAGTCTTAAGACATCTTTTGAACAATCAGTCCTTATTACCTGTTGATGGACAGAAATTATGATCACAAAGTCTACACAAGTTTTTTTAAAAATTTCCTTTGATGTTTTCTGTCCAGCTATTCACAGATTTCTTCTCACGATGCCTTAAATATATCCACTGATAGTATAATACAATGAGCAGAGCTTTTTTTATTTTCTTTTCATATTATGTATGATGACCACTAAATTGCTGATATTATTATTATTTTTTTAATAAAATAAAAATAAAACACTAAAAGTTTATAACTTTATAATTTACTGTATAACTTCATGCATATTGATTTTGAGATACGTAGCGGATATTGAAATTATTTTAATAATATATTTTAACAATTTTGTCTTAATAAATTATTAATTTATAACACTATAATCACTAAACACTAAAATGTATAATTTTAAAGACAAGTGCATTTAGGCTTTGCAATATTAAGATTTGCAGTATAACCGCATTAAAAATAAAACACTAAAAACTTAAATTAAAAATAAAACATTAAAATCTAAAATAAGTCAAGCAAATTTAGGCATCACAATATTATAATGTACAGTATAATTGCTGTAATATTCATTTTGAGATTTAGATATAACTGCAGGCATATTGATTTTGAGTGTTAGATGTAATAGGAAAAACTGAGCATGCATAATTAAATGTCCATTTGTGATATGTTAAAAATCTCTAATGTAGGCCAATAATTGATGGTACCAGTATAGTGTGTATCCCTACTTACAGTAAATGGTACAGTGAAACCACATTGACCTATAGTGAGTCACATCACATGTCAGTCAGATAGTCTTTTCCTGTCTAAGTGGGCAGTTCTTGGCCAGAATAAGGACCAAATATTATGCTAACATCCAAAGTCTGGCTCTACGAGACGGTGGTTAACTTCATAAAGCTGTATGAAGTTGTGCACTACTGTCTTGTCAGACTCCCCAACTTTCCTGGAGCTTTGATTAATGGGGATGGATAACACTTCCCAGACAGGACTGTAATCCATCATGTCTAGCAGTGCTGGTACTGATGTGTGTATCAGACCTATTGACAGACCTCAGAGTTTCCCAGCTCACCCCCTGCTGACATCCAATATAAGTGTGGTGGGTCAATAACACTATATGCCCCCTGGTGCTAAGCATTGTCCCCAAGGAGTCTGACAGCCTTGGCTTTCCTATAGTCTCTCATAGTAAAGACAATTTCACAGAACAGAGTTTTACCAGCAAAAAAACATTTGACTCCAAAGCTGAAACTTCAATTAAATGTCCTGGAGAATTAATTAGTCTCAGGGCTTTTAGCTCAGTGTGTTTTTGTATCTTCCAGTGGTGGGGTAATCACTGACTATAGTTTATTAATAACTCTGTGCAGATTGTATGCTGTAGTCTCGGTTTGCAGCTTCTGCATATTCCACGGAGCTCTTTCTTCCTCTGTGCATGCTTCAGTTCTCCCAATTAGATGACATTGCGGCACTATTAGAGGAGCAAGGAAAACTGAGGCATTACTTTGAGATAAGTGACTCTGCCAATCAGAGAAAACTAAGTCAAATACTCAGGTCAAAGCAACAGCCGAAGCCACTAGTTCCTACTGAGTCATATAGGTCATAGACATTGAACCCCACCGAGCTCAGCAGGTTAAATGAGAAATACCTAAACCACCGCTGAGAACTAAATGAACAAGAGAATGTGATCTTATAAGTCTCACAAATGTTTTTTGTTTGTTTATTTTTGCTTTTATTTTTTAAGCATAAATATAACAAAATTTATGAAAGGTGGTTTCCGCCTCAGTGTACTGTTAATAGTAATAATTCAACTTTTCATATGCCAGATGCAACTTTAGATATTGTAATGTGACTTTATATCTCACAACTACAAGTATATTTTTATAAGTATGACTTTTGTATTTCATGATTCAATATATATATATCACAATATAACTTTCTAATTTAAGACTTTCTATTGAAATTAACTTTTTTTTGTTATTTATTAAAAATTACGTATTATTAGTTATTCTGAGGTGGACGGATGTCCAAAACAGACTTCTGTAATTCAAGCTTAAAAAAAAGTGTTCATATAGTATTTTACACAATTTTCTGAAGAAATATTATTTGAAATTATTTTTAAAGAGGTTTATAATAACGTTTAAACAATAAAAAATAAAAAATAAAAAATACTGGTAATGTCCACTGTCCACTAATGGTAAGAGAGTTTGACTCCTAACACTAAGGTTGTGGGTTCGAGTCTCGGGCCGGCAATACCACGACTGAGGTGCCCTTGAGCAAGGCACTGAACCCCCAACTGCTCCCCGGGTGCCGAAGCATAAATGGCTGCCAACTGCTCCGGGTGTGTGTTCACTGTGTGTGTGTGTGTTCACTGCTGTGTGTGTGCACTTTGGATGGGTTAAATGCAGAGCACAAATTCTGAGTATGGGTCACCATACTTGGCTGTATGTTACGTCACTAAACAGATTTTTTTTTTTTTTTCAGCTTTTTCTGCAAACTTCTTGTAAAAATTAAAACTGTCATTAATGTCACACAATCTAAAAAACAACAACAACAACAACAACAACAACAAAAAAACTCCATCATGTAATTCCTCTCAATCAACCAGCAAGCTCCAAATCATTGTTTACAGTATATAGCCCTAAAATGTGAATCAAAGCAGACCATACTGAGACACCTTAATCTGTAATTATCCACACAAACATATGCAAATATGTAAATCTGAGAGCAGCAGGCTGGGCGGACCTCAGTAGAGCATGACGGATGCTCTGCCAAATCTTTTGAAGTGGGGGACAGATTTAGTGGGGTGAACAGACCAGCTGGAAGGGTTTAGATGAATCAACTTCTCTATATCTCTCCAATAATCTATTTATTGAAAATAACGGTTGTGCCAGGTGAGGCACTGGTTCCTTGACGCTTCCCCAATACATAGCAAAGACAAAAGAGAACTTCTTTTATTTTTGAATGTCACAAGGGTTTTGTAAATGCATTCCATATTTCGACCTTTACTGTTTTTTATACTTTAACTGTGCCCATGCCCAACCAAGAAAGCAATTTTAATAGGCTGTTATTGTTAGGACCTGTATAAGATTTTAGGTCTCTGAATGAAACTACAGGTGCAGCACATACTGTCAATGCATTACCAATAAGCACTTACCATAGTACAGTGTAGTATCATCACCATTCTGATGTCTCTACCAGGTTTCTTCTATAGTTGAACAGAATAGTTCACTCAAAAATTACACAGTTATTTTAATTATTTATTTATTTTTTTCACTCCAGTCCTGTATGTGGCAGGAATTATGATGGTGTGTAGAAACAGCAGAAGAAGCAAGTGAATGTTTCTACCACATACAGAACTAGAGTACCAATAAAATGATGACAATACTACCATCACTTTAACCAACTCAGTTTTCTTGGTTGACCAGTTTACTAAAAGACATTGCTGGTTAACCAGCTTTTTTGGTAAACTGCATTGTCATGGTGGTCCAGCAGCTAGACCACTAGCATGAATTAGTGTGGAGCAGTTTCAGGTCTTTTCAGCAGTGTCATCTAATTAATGAATTATTCAAAACTGGTTTTTGATAATGGCTCTCAATCTAAACTGTATTTCCTATTGTAGACTGAGATGCACTGAGATGACACTGATTTTCCACTTGCTCTGAAGCGACCTATTAACCCTACTCAATGTTATAAGCCAAAGCTTTCTACTGCTTTGAGCACAAGTGTCACATTTCCGATATTCTGTCACTAATGCCCACACAATCAATTCATCAAACAACCATCCATCCACCCACACAAGGTCAGGCCACAAAAGAGTCTAGCGTCTATCATTTGGAGGGACATCTTATCAAGTATTTGGAAGCTAACGCTAATGAATCGCCATTGTTAATAGCCTCCAGTCTGTCACATTGTCCACACAGGATATGTGAAGAAGTGGAGAACAGTGATGAATGATTTCATTTATTTCTAATCTTTTTGCTGATGTGTATTTCTGGCATTGTGAAATTCGAAACCTGATTTTTATCCATGTGTTTGCTGCTGAAACTTGGATGTATTTGGTGTGGAAAAAGTGAAATTAATAAATCACTATGTTGTCACTTCCTAAATTCCCTGCTTGCGATTGCAATACAGCGGATGGTCATTTTGAAGGCAGAAAAAAAAAACTGAGCTCTTTGAATTCAAGCTTTGATTGCTTTAGATTTTTGTGTTCACCCTGTCAGACCATTTTTCACAATCATCTAAACCACAATAAAATGCAGCAGAAAATGGAACATGCTTCAGCTGGGGAAAGAAATTGCTAAATTTGGCCTTAGAGATTGTGTCAGGATTTGATTGACAGGCCCAAATTTGAAGAAGAATTGACATCTGTTTTATTTCTAGACTAATAAGCTTGCATTTATTAACATTATAGCTAAACTTTTGGAGAACAATTGGAAAAAAATACTTTTTTTACATTTGATAGCCAGTTTTAAGTTTGCTAAGAATCTTGAGTCTGAAACAGCTCAAAAGATTGCAGTCTCGGCTAAGGATTTAATTTAGTGTGAGGAAATGAAAGACAATATAAGAAAGATTGATTGGCTGAATTTTAACACCTCAACTACAAGGCATATGATGTAACAGCTTCATTGATTGCAGAACGCTGCATGTATAACCTGCTCAACCTGGTTTGAACAGTTTAAACAAATCAGTAAACATTTGTTTGTCTGCGGGTGGGTCCCATACACTACTGGACCCCATGCTGTGTGCATGCAGCATAGACAAACTAGAACACTATAATGGGAGCATTTATCTCATTACATCACTAGCATTGCTTCACTTGTACATGCACACTCAAATTACTAATATTAGATATTAGTTATAAGTCTAATGTTGTGTGGAGAATAATGATTAAATATTTGAAGAATTACGGCAAGCAGGGGACTCAACTTTGTTTATAAGGTGTTTTACCAAGGCTTAAAACATGTTAAATGTGTGATTTACTTAGTCTATCTTAATCCACAGGATATTTGGAATGGGTATACATGATGTTTGCCAAGCCTGGTAATACAATACATGGCCAAAAGTATAGACACCCACTTCCAATTAACTGGTTTGGCTATTCCAGTGACTGGTTTTGAAGATAATTCCTCACCATGCACATATGGTTGTGGGTTTTGGGTTCTTTTGGAACATATAGTATAGTATGTTCAGTAACAAGGGGATTTTTTTTGTTATGAATGTGCTGCATATTTGAGTAGCATGAGCACATTTACACACACAGGGGTTATGTGAATGAATACCGAATTATGCCATTCTGTAAAAAACTGCTCTCTCACATGTTCCTGAGATCAAAGTAGCTCTAATAGAGCATGTTGGTGCTTATTAATGGACCTTTTTGTCAGGACTGAGCTCTACAGACTTTCAGCAAAGTGGCCTAAAATTGCAACATAATTGGGCCATCTCTGAGTGTGAGGCTAAACATTCATTCCCTTTCTCCCAAAAGACTCTCCCTCTCTCCCTGTACCTGTCTTTCTTTATAACCACTCTTAATAGTTAATTTGATATCGGACTTCTGTCCAGTAGTAGCAGGGTTACTTTAAATGTTTGCTAAACAAAACAAATATAACACTATTTTATATTTTATTTTATTTTATTTTATTACTGATAGGCCATTATTTTAAAGGTACATTTTGAAGGATTTCCTGTTTAAGTTTTAGTGATTTATATTCAGAGCTTTTTACAATCAATTTAGATTAAAATTTCAGGTTTTTGTCATTTATTCTTGCATTTTAATGCCATGTCAATAAAGAACGTGTTGTATAAAAATAATTTTGTCATAAAACTACTTTTTGTATACACTGTATGTCTTGTAGGACTTAGTCTATAATCTCTTAGTCTTGTTGCAGCTAGTCAAATTCACTTACCAGGATATCTTGTTAACCTGGGCACACAACTTATTTTTATTCTTTTTAATAATATATTGTGTCTCTTTAAAATTATAGAGAGGCACGTATGTATATCTGTAGTTTGGCCCAGCAGTAGTGGAATATAGTTGACACCTTGTGCTGTTCTGTATAGTCATTGGGGGATTCTAGAAAGTCAGTGAGCATGGCAAAATGAGGCATGGGAGTTGCGGGAAAGAAATTCAGATTCACAGACTGAGAAAATGGAGTGAGAGGTGAGATCGACACAGAACGGGACAGTGTAGGACAGTCTGGACTCGTTCCTGTCCACTGTCCAATGAAGAGGTGTTTAATGAGAACTCAGGGAAAGAAAAAAGAGACAGCGAGGGAGTGAAGGAGACAGCAAACCTGAGAAATTGAATGTGAAGTGTAATGTAGAATGAAAGAGGGGTTTGGAATTTAAAACTGGTTTTGGCATTAAATATTAATCTTCCTCAGGATGGGAATAGCAGTAGGTTTCTTTCCAAAGCACAGTGAAACACTCAGCAAGAGGTACGAAGCCCAGAAGGAAATGTAGCTCACATCCATTAACCACACAACGCACACATGAAAGAGAAAAAAAAAAAAAAAAAATGAAACAGATCTTCTCTAATGATCTGCCATCCAAAAGCATGAACATTTAAATCAGGACACATGGAGGCTTAACATGCTCATGCATCACATCCATATATGCAAAGTACCTCACATACTTTATTTCCTCATATTCATAATATTACATCATGGTAAGACCTTTAGCCAGTGAAGCAGAAATCTGCATCTGACTGTGCACTCACATGGGCTCTGAGAATATACACAATCCTCCAGCTGTTTTAGCACAAACAGCTTTTCTTTTCAAATTTCTTCTGCATCCTCACACTTCAAAACTACATGGTTTAAGAGAGAAACAAAACAAGACAATATATTGTGCCTCAGTTTTGTTTCATTTAAAGAAGTTGTACTAGCATGTTTAAGCAATACTGTAACCCTTTATAGTAAGGCTTGTGAGATTTTTGCTAATGATTAATCATGATTAATGATTTATTTGCTATTTTGTTTATGTCACAGTGTAAGTGTAATACGCATACATTCATTTACACAAATATAGGCATTTGTTCACTTTGAACCTGAAATCATTCAATAAAATGTTTAATTTCCCTTGAGGCTTTCCAAACTAATATTCCATATAAATATTGCTATTTTCTTTTAAGTATTTTTATTTTTGTCTACTTTTGTTTCAAATAAAATAATTAATATTATTTCAAATTAATCCTTATCCTTTGAATTTAGTTCAACAAAGAATCCTGAAAAAAAAAAAAAATCCACAAAAATATTAAGTAGCACAACTGTTTTCAACATCGGTGGTAATAAGAAATGCTTCTTGAACACCAAATCAACATATCAGTGGGATTTCTAAAGGTTCATGTGACATCGAAGACTTGTAGTTATGGTTGCTGAAAATTTAGCTTTGGCATCACACAAATAAATTGCATTTAAAATATATAGATACTTGAGTATTTTATGTGAAAACAGCTTATCACATGAATTCACTGCCTTTTTGCTAATCTTCAAAATGTTTCACATTTCAGAGTATTTTTTTTTTATTATTATTTAATTAAATAGCTGTTTTATCACCTGTTTAAGTCAAGGACAGTTTTTGCAACAGGTGTATTTCATTTTATGGCTCTCTTGTTGTATTCGCTACTGGTTATAAAAGTGATATCAGGTTATATGACTGGCCTACGATGTGCACCTGATCCAAATTCAGTCTTGTTGACCATTATGCCTTCTTGATAGATACAGATGCGGAGGTTACTATCTCCTCCTGTAATAAGAGAATCTCTAGCACCAGTAAAACTTAACTGACTCCTTTATCACCTAAAATGTAGTGATGGACACAGACTTGTCTTTTACCACAGATGCTGAAAGATGAATGATTAATAAGGTCATGGGCGGGTTGAATCAAATATCACACTCCCGGATGAAAAATAACAGTTCCTAATCCTGGTGTCATCACCCCAACTCTCTAGTTCCCATCTATTGCCTGTGCAATGTGATATGTAATTCAGCCAGAGCCGTTCAGTTTAATAATAAAAGATGGCCTTGCAGCCCCAGTGTGGGTCAAGGAGAGCATCTGGCCCACATTAAATAGAAATCTGCCTTAATGTCATACAAGAGGTGATATGGGAGATGGCTTGAGCTGAATGTGTCAGAAACTTTCTTCTCCTACAGGTCCTTCATTAGCATAATAATAATGTTTTATGTATATATGTACTGTATGTGTAAGGTGAAGTCTTTGTATATTGTGCCTTGCTTTAGTGGAAAAAGGTAAGATGCATAAAAGTATCTGTTTGATCACACATACATACATAAATACAGAATATTTCACCCACTTCACCTTGTTTAAATATATACATAGAGCATTATTTTTATGCTAATGAAGAATATATATATTTTTCATAAATTTTAGGTAGGAACAGGGAACAACTTGATTCTCTGATTAGTGATTGATTAATTTTATGAATTTTGATGTATACCTTATATCATTGTCTTGATATTAGTTTTATCCTCAATCCAGTCTAAGCCTCTTATTAAACCCTCTAATGGACTTATTTGTGTTTTATCTGAACAAATAACTTGCTACAATAATGTTTGTGATGATGGTGGGAAATCTAGGTGCAACTGAAGGTTTGATACAACAGAAGCTTTCTTTGAGAAGCTGTACAGATGATTTATTGGCATGTGATGTCTTGTGCTTCCAAAGACTTAGACGCAACTAGCAAATTCCATTACCTACCTTGCCTTAACTTGGTTGTCCCAACAAAGTGGACAATCAATCAGGAAGACAAGGTCAGAGAGAATACTAATTGGCTGATGGCTGTCAGACTCTGTTCCATGTGTTGTGTGTGTTCCTGTCCTCAGTTCTATCTGTTCCAGGTGTTCCCCATTTAGTTCATTTGGTTCCAGGTGTATCCCATCAGTTTCTGTGTATTTAAAGTGTTCTCAGTTTCTAATTCTCAGTCCGCTATTGTTGATGATGTCTACACCTCGTGCTATGTGTGATTCCCCATGATGTGAATAAATTCCTTGATGTACTCCTGGTCTCCTCGTTCCTTGCTCTGCATTCCAACACAGCCGCAATCGTGACGGAATACTGGACCCAAACTGTAAGCGGCACCCCCTCTCCCCGCATTTGTTTTTGTTTTCTGAAAAGTTTTTTTTTGTTTGTTTTTCTTGCATTTCTCCCCTCCCTAATGAAGGAGTGAGCAATGTTCATCGCAGTGGTTCAGATGAGCCCAGACCCCGTCGTCTTCACAAGGGCGTTTGTGCCGCTCGCCCTTGCCAGCTCCCTCGAGGGGGAAACCTCTTGCGATGCTATTCTGGCTCCCAGACACCACCAACCTCGGCTGGAAGGAGACAGTCATCCGGTGTCTGAAGAGTCTCCGATCTGGAACCCCTCCGCCAGCAGTTCCTGGGTCTAGTCAGCCAGCAGTTCACGAGTCAAATTCACCGCCCGTTCCCAAGTCAAGCCCGCCATCCGTGGCTCACCCAAGCATGCCGGTTGTTAATGTGGCAAGCCCAAAGGACGTTAATGTGGCAAGCCCAAAGGACGTTAATGTGGAAAGCCTGCGAGCCCCAAAACTCACTCGAGTGCCTGCTCCTCGAAAGCGCCTTCCAAAGTCCCCTCTAGTGCCCGCTCCTCTTAAGCACCTTCCGGAGTTTGCTCCAGTGTTGGCCCAGGCCCCGGAGTTTGCTCCAGTGTTGGCCCAGGCCCCTGAGTTTGCTCCAGTGTTGGCCCAGACCCCGGAGTTTGCTCCAGTGTTGGCCCAGGCCCCAGAGTTCGTTCCAGTGTCGGCCCAGCCCCAGAACAAAGCCCAGGAAGGACTCCCGATCCCCAGTTAAGCCGAGGGAGGGCTCCTGAGCCCCCGTTAATCCCAGGATGGGCTCTTGTTTCCGAGTTAAGCCCAAGATGGGCTCCTGATCCTCCGTCAAGCCCAGGGAGGGCTCCAGGCCCGAGAACAGCCCAGTTTTTTTTCCAAGGGGGGGTGTACTAGGGTTCCAGCCTTAGCGGTCTCGGAGAATACTTTTTGTGCGCAAAAAACAAAAAAGACTGACACCAGCGTGATGCCGAGGAGACAAATTGTTGAATAAAGTCGTTATTTTTTGCTTTTGCGCACAAAGTATTCTTGTAACTTTGTATAATTGCGGATGAACCACTGATGTCACATGGATTAATTCACAGATCTCCTTGTTACGTTTCTGGACTTGGGAACATTTCAGTTGCATTGCTGTCTATGCAGGGTCAGACAGCTCCAGATTCTATCGAAAAAAAAATCTTAATTTGTGTTCCGAAGATGAACGAATGTCTTACGGGTTTGAAACGACACGAGGGTGAGTAATTAATGACGGAATTTTCATATTTGGGTGAACTAGTGCATTGTGGTGTGCAATAGAGTCAGCAGTTCACATATTTCCCTTAATAACAATTGCTATATCCTGCTCAGCCTTCTGGGAAATCCATATAGTTTAGCTGACCCCTAATTATAATTCCTGCAGCCACTCATTAGTTCCTCACTGCCCTGCAAAACGAAATGTGAGTTGAAACTGAGCAGAGCTATTGATCACATTAGCATAAAAAGCTGTAGCGACAGGTGACCCGAACTGATCGCTTCTCCCCGGCAGCAGAGGTCATAGAGAAGGGATACAACCCACATTGATCTCCATGAATAGTACATTATCACAGCCACTTGTTTCATTACTGCATTGGCTGTGGGTTAGTGATGCAAGTACAGATTTAATACGCAGAGGTCAGAAGGACACTGACTTTTGGTGTGTGACAGAGAATGTTTGGCCTCCCTGGTCTCTTATTCATTCTATTCTTTCTCTCTTATGTAAGTGGAGCACTAAATCATTATTACTCCTTCAGCAGAAATATAGTATAGTTACAAGAGAAACATTTTTTTCTTTCATGCTTTGATATTTGTGTCAGTATCATCTGTCATGATGCCAAGGGCAAAATGGTGGCATTTGGCTGTTTAATTTTCAACACTAGAAGTGGAATAAATCAGGGGAGAAAGAGAGAGAGATGGATGGATGGATGGATGGATAGATAGATAGATAGATGATGATGATTTTTTTATTGTTTTTGTTATTTGATTTATTATATGTCATATTTTTCCTGCAAAACAAGACAGAATTGCACATACAGAGTACTTTTGCAATGATATTTACATTCCTCTTAATCATAGCGTACATCATTACAAATACATATCGCCATTATTTACAGAACAGTTCTACTGTACATTTTATACGTAGCCATATTTTATGTCTAGGTTGTTTACCAATGGGACAGATAAATGTCATCCTCATTTTCAATCTTTATGAAACTGCAAGACTAGGTAAGTGGTTCTGGGCTGTTTATTGCATCTCATTACCCAAAAGGATCCACTGATCCGCTAAATAGAATTAGGGAAGTACCAGTAAATGTATTTAATGCTGAGGCTGTAAAAGATTAGAAATCAACAGCAGATGTGCATAGTTTGTGAACCGTGGTATGGGGAAGCAGGAGAGGAATGAGAAAGGAAGCAGTTTGTCCTTTATCAAAGTCTGCAAGTTGAGAACATTGTATGGAGAAAAGTGACAAATGAACTGCCTAAATTTTAGAGGTCAGAAACAAGAAGGGCAGACAAGAATTAACTTTATTCCCTCTCTCACTCTCATGCTACACTATTTAGTATGAGGACTGAAACCCAAATAATCAGGAAATTGAGAGAAGAATAAGATGTTAATACAACAGTAATGACGCAAAATACTGCCTCTTACAAACACTCAAGGGGACTCAAGTGATCCCTCGACTGGCTGCAAAGCCCTGTGCACAGACACACACATCTCAATGCTGTGCCAACCTCTACCCAGATGAGCACTAGCACATGAATTCTTAATTGTTTTCCTGGAGTTTTGAGTTCATAATCATGTTTAGAGTGAACTCGGTGCCAGCACAAATGTCTATGGTGACCTATATTCTCTGATTGCCTTTGCCTTTTTGAAACTACGGAGAAGTTGTGTTCTAATTATTCTGGCTTTAGCTGCAGTCGCAAAACAATAGGAGTTTAGGATCTTGCTGCTTAAACTTTTACTTCACTTCTTGCCTATTGCAATCACCTGTGATCTTTAGTTTTTTTTTTTTTTTTTTTTTTTGGAAACCATTTAAATGAATGAATTCATGATTTGACTACAATGGGTCTGAAGTCCCCTTTAAGAATTGATTGATTGATTGATTGATTGATTGATTATTTATTTATTTATTTATTTTTATTGTATGTGTTTAAATGATTCTAGATGGAGCAACTTTTTTTTGTGGAGGACAAAGTTCTAAAGAACTTTGAGAAATATATTCAGCAAAAGGTGTCCAGTTTCCTATTTATTTCAAAGAAATCACACATCCAGCACAATAAATACATTTACCCCCACTAATCTGTTAATCTGATGTTGTACTGTTTATTTATTATTTAAAAAAAGAACAATGAACTTCATCTAACTTACAGTTAAAACTTTAATTATTATTATTATTATTATTATTATTATTATTTTGATTAGTATTATTAGTATTCTTATTTGTATTATTACTAATTAAAAGAGCATAATTTTTCTTATCTTTTTTTCTTGTGTCATCATTTTTTTCTACTGAGAAAATGTTAACCATCTACTGTTCTTTCTTGTACAACTGAGTCTTTTTTATGTGCATTAGATCAATAAGAGCACTGAGGAGAGACAGGGATCATATTAAATGAATCACAGTGATTAATGTAAACCTCAAAATTTGGTTTCAATGCAAACGCTGTAATGAGGGTAAACAGTGAGCATGAGGTTCCCTCTGGACTGTCTTGCACAGTCTATTACAGTGACTCATTGTCTCTCAGCTTTAACCCATCACACATTCCTTAAACTGTCAGAGGATACCTGGATGATATACATAGCCAATTAAACCTTGATGCCAGCTTCATTTTCCTCTTTCCCCCTGCTGTCTCTTTCTTTTCTAGTCTGGAAACACTTCACAGACTGATTATCTTGCATGTGGGAGAAAGAGTTTGTACTTGGGAACTAGAAACGGGACACATAACATCCTTGCCACATTATACAGCCATGTTAGCCTGGGAATGTTTTCAGTGAACAGACACACTTTTCCCCTGACACTGCATGAGTGAAATAAGAGAGTGAGGTAAAATACAAACACAAATGGATGTTTTGTCATTTCATCTGCTTGTTTCTGTCTCTTTCTCCTTCTCTCTTCAGATTGCTGAGTGGAACCTGTGAGGGCTTTGCAGACAACAGAAGTGTGTAGTGTGTGTCCATTGAAGAGACCATTTCCCCTCTGCTGATAATGAAGCACCATTTCCACATGAGGAGGCAGTGAGTATTTCTGCTCTGACTGTAACCACATGTGCATGGAGAGCTTTTAAATCCCTTGGTTCACCATGTGTCCCTCTGTGCCTTCATGTAAAGCCATTCTCAATTTCAGCCTTCTACCAAGTATCAGGCCAAGATTACACAAATGTCATTTTAATGCTCCCAAAAACCTCACCTCAAAGGGTCTCTCTTTGCTCTTTGAAACTGTTCTTTTCATTCCCGAATGTTTGATGTGCACATTTTTAAAAAGCTACTAGACACATTGTTAAGGTCAGTATTTAAGACCCTATGAAATAGCATGGCAAGTGCATTTTTTCCAAGTTGATGTATTTCCTTTTGAAATAGGAAGTTTGGGTGGAACATACTGAAGGGATTGTGTCTTTTTTAATAGTCAGTAGGCTGTTACTCTTGTTGGCTGAAGGTAGTATGAGGGGGTTGGATATTCATTTACATTTATGCATTTTAGCAGAAGCTTTTATCCAATGCGATTTACAGTGAAATCAGGCTATACATTTTTTATTTTTTTTTACCAGTATGTAAAAAAATTCTCACTGTATTCTCATTCTAGTGAGCATCTGATTGGATAAAAGCTTGTGTAGTGCAGGATGAGCCATTATATTTGGTTCATTTTGTTGTAAGACCAAACATTTTAAATTATTGCATATGCCAATGTTAATTTTGTACTAATTTGTTAGTTAGTAGTGTATTTGTTGCTAATACATTTTGACGTTTGCATCCCATAACCAGCTCTATATGTACGACTTTTCTGATACTGTAAACTTTGGAGTGCAGGACTCGTGGAAGCAGGCTGAAATAGGATGGTTGCTTCAGAAAATGTTTTTATCTCACATTTTCTTTTCTTAACACTGTCGGTTAGGTTTAGGGTAGAGCTTATTGTAGGTGGTATGTTATTTTCAGAGCATTATTATTTTATCGCAAATCACCATACGTTTCTTTTCCAAACTGCTGTGATACATACAACAACCAATGTAGTAAAATGATAACAAATTAACGTTCATCTGTTTCAGGCAAACACACCTTTAACAGAACTCACTGGACGATTCACTTAAAAGTGTTTGGAAACTTGCATGAAGCAACATAGTATCATTTTGCAAAAATGTCACCACAGAAGTAAGCATGGGTTGAGCATATTAATTATATGTAGAAATACATAGATTAAAATTTTTCTTTAATTAAATTAAATGAAAAATTCTATTAAATATAGGTGGATGCTGTGCATTATTCAACCCTGACCTGTCAGTAATGCCACAAGAGACCTCCACTTATGCTTGCTGAGAGTGGTCTTTGACTAATGTTCATTCAGAGTGATTTCAGCCCTGTGGTGCTTGAAGAGGTGAGATAAAGACATTCTTTATATATACTAGTCCTGTCTCAAAATCACAGTCGTATAGATAACGCTAAGGATTTGACTCCATTGAGTTTGTAAATTAGCATTACGTGAGTAGCCAATGTTAGAAATTAATAGTTGTGAAGCCATGGTTGTATATACTGTCCTTTATATCTGAATTTACTGCAAATTCACAATTTCATTGAGGGCAAATAAAAAAATAAAAGGATGTAATGAGATTAATCTTTTTAACCTTTGGAGCAGAAATATTTAAGTATTGCTTTCACGTTATGGCTGAAAGAAAAGTACAATTACAAATAAACAGGCAGCATGTAGCAACATCTCGGTCCGATGAATTGGGATAACGCTTTGATAGACCAATCTACTGCGTGTGAAAACTAAACGAGCCAATGCACATTGGCATGCAATTATTGCATCCAGCTGCCGCTGATTACAGCGTGAGTATAATAAGGCAGCAGGTGCAATGCATACCTGGTTTTTCGCTGAGGAGCAGAGTCGGTGACCTGGCACCTCAGCGGTGGTACAGCAACCATGGCGACGGGATGTGATGTCTCCCTTCCCTCCTTCAGGGAACGAGGGTTACCATATTTTACCATATATTTAAAATATATAACAAGAACATTTATCTGAAAATTTTACATTCTGTACTTCAGTTGGGACATTCACAACAAAAAAAAATAGGCCTACACATTTTTTTTAAATAATAAAGAAAATAAACAATTGGAAAAATAATTCTGGCTGCTACTATGGGCTCAGTGATAATCTTTTCTACAGATAACCAAATTACAAGCAATAGCAGAAAATAACTACAATACAACAAAGACACAAGTTCAATAAACAGTGCTTTTCAGGTTTATCAGCTCAGTCAAAAATAAATGTTCAGGTACGCTACAGAAATGTAATAGGCTAATCACATGTAAAATAACTGCACAGTCTTCACTGTATAAATTAAATATAGATGAATCATTTCTGATGTTATAACGGTTATTAAGTCAGGAGCAGTGAGCACCTGTATTGACAGCATTATTTATTATTAGTTTGCTTTCACTTTAAGAACGAAGCACGGATTTAATATACTGAAACACACGCCTTTTCTTTCTCAACTGTTTACGTTAAGACATATGCCTAACGACTGTGTTTACTAGGATATTCGTCAAAATGCACATTTTGATTTAATTTTGTCTGTATTTATTCATCCATGCACAAAAAAGCGGAAGAGAGCTTTATTTAGTATTCACGCGGTCTAGACGCGGCTGTCTGTGTGCGCTGAAAACTTCGCACACAGCGCTCGACTATTCCACCAACAATCCCGAGCGACTTTTATGCTTCACCTTGTGCCTTCGGGCAAGGGCAGTCCTTATATCGAGTCCTGATACATGAGTTTGAGCGAGAATGCACGCGTTGGCGGTAATTCATAGGACATTATGTGAAAATGTGGACAGTGCCAAATAAGGTGCCTATTTATACTACAGATATCGATATTTTACATGTGGCATCGATGCATCGTATCGTCAGACATCATATCGATGTATCGATCCATATCGATGAATTGTTACACCCCTAGTGCTGCCCCTTCCAGTGCCCTGTGTGAGCCGCCTGCCGGGGCTCGGAACAAGTAGTTCCACTCACCATTGTCAAAGCACTACCTCACTGGGTGAGATTGGATAACACTGGGAAACATACCCGTTCCACTTGGAACAGGGACGCTGCGGAAGCCTCATCCTTCCCGAAGGAGTTTTCGGAAGCAAATACACATATAGCATCCGTTTAGGTGTATATGGAGAAATTTGAGGTGATTAAAATCCTCTTGGGAAGGCAGAAGGAAACACGGGCTCTAAGGCTATACCGTGGACTATACACATACGAGTACTGCTTAGGTCTCAATATGGAACCCAGCCTTCCACAGTTCTCACGGATTCATCATGAAGGCCTGGCACCGGACGTTCCACTGCGTCCAACTGCCTAGGGTGATGGAGGATCTCAACAGGTTCTACAGTACGGACACTCTAGAGCAGTTTTAGCAAGCCGACACTAACCGGGGCCTCTCGGTGCCACGACCCGTTTGTGGTAAGAACACTGGAGGATACCGGCTCTACACGAAGGCTATAGAACCTAGCGAACGGGTTAGGGGTCGCCCATCCCGCAGCTCTACAAATATCTGTCAGCGAGGCACCACGAACCAGTGCCCAGGAGGATGCAACACTTCTAGTTGAGTGAGCTTGCAACCTGAACAGGCAGGGCACACCCTCAGGGCCATCCTCTGTGTAGAGACGGCATTCCCCTTCTGCCAGCCTATGTAACAGACAAAGAGCTGGTCTGAGGTCCTGAAGCTTTGTGTCCGGTCTACGTAGCATCTCAATGCTCGGACTGGACAGAGCAAAGCCAGGGCTGGGTCTGCCTCCTCCAGGGGCAGTGCTTGCAGGTTCACCACTTGGTCTTTGAAGGGTTTAGTGGGAACCTTGGGCACGTAGCCGGGCCGGGGCCTCAGGATTACCTGGGAGTCAGCCAGCCCAAACTCTAGACATGAATTGTCGACCGAAAATGCATGCAGGTCCCCTACCCTCTTGATGGAGACCAGTGCAAGCAGGAGCAAAATTTTCAATGAAAGAAACTTTAGCTCAACTGAATGCAAAGGCTCAAATGGGCCCTGTCATAGTGATTTTAACACTAGAGTCAGGTCCCAAGAGGGTATAGACGGGGGCCGGGAAGGATTTAACCTCCTGCCCCTCTAAGGAACCTGATGACGAGGTCATGCTTACCTAAAGACTTCCAATTCACGGTTCATGGTAGGCAACAATAGCAGCAACCTGGACTTTGAGGGTGGAGGTAGACAGCCTTTGCTTCAGCTCTTGCTGCAGAAAGGAAAGCACGACCACAATCTGGCATCTTCGGGGGTCTTCTCGGCGAGAAGAACACCACTCTACGAACATGTTCCACTTAAAGGTGTAAGCGTGTCTCGTAGACTGTGCTTTTGCCGAAGTGATGGTGTTCACTACCTCCTGGGGTAGGTCACCTAGAACCTCCGTATCCCATCCAGGGACCAGACATGGAGTTTCCAAAGGTCTGGACGTGGGTGCCAAATGGTGCCCCATCTCTAAGTCAGTAGATCCTTCCTCAGAGGAATCGGCCAAGGGGGGGCTGTCACGAGGAGCACTAGTTCGGGGAACCAGGTCTGAGTGGGCCAATATGGTGCCACTAGCAAGACTTGCTCCTCGTCCTCCCGGACTTTGCACAGTGTCTGTGCGAGAAGGCTCACTGGGGGAAATGCATATTTGCATAGGCCCTGCGGCCAGCTGTGTGCCAGTGCGTCCGTGCCGAGTGTCCCTGGCAGTGAGAGGTCTCTGGAGAAGCAAGCAGGTCTACCTGAGCGGCTCCGAACCATTTCCAAATCAGCTGGACCGTCAGGGGGTGGAGTCACCATTCTCCCGGGAGCATTGCTTGAGACAGCTCGTCGACTGTATGGTTGAGCAGGCCCTGAATGTGAACAGCACGAAGTGACCTCAGAACCTTCCAACTCCAAAGGAGGAGGTGAGTTGCGACATGCGACGGGAGCGCAGACCACCTTGTCGGTTGATGTACGCAACAGTCGCTGTGTTATCCGTTCGGACCAGCACGTGCTTGCCTTGTAAGCGACCTTTGAGATGGTTCAGAGCAAGGCGTACTGCTAACAACTCTAGGCAATTGATGTGCCAATGCAGCTGCGGGCCCGTCCAAACCCCTGAGACTGCATGCCCGTTGTACATGGCCCCCCAGCCGGTGGTGGAGGCATCCGTGTAAACCACAGCATGCCTGGAGATCTGCCGCAGATCCAAGATCGGTCGTAACCCACCGCCTTTCTTGGGTACAATGAAGTAAGGGTTGTAAAACCCCATCCTCATATCAGCTGGAGGGACCGGCTATATTGCGTCCTTCGCCAGTAGGACTGCGATCTCTACCCGCAGAATAGGGGCATCAGACGCTTTCACTGTAGTGAAGCGGATACCGCTGAACTTGGGGGGACGCCGGGCGAACTGAATCGCATAGCCAAGGCTGATGGTCTGCAGAAGCCAATGAGACAGGCTGGGTAGCGCTGACCAGGTGCTTAGAAACCATACAAGCGGGATCAGCAGAACCACAGCCGTACCCGCAGTGGGGCAGCGAGGTGGAACACAGGGACCCAACTCCGGCGGCTTGTAAGCCGGAGTCCCAAAACCCATTTTTACCCTTGTAGTTCATTAACCGAAAATAATGTTGATTAACAGTGGATAATATGGAGATCATAGCTCAGGAAATCTGTTGTTAGAGTACTTGATACTTGGTAGATTCGAGCAAAGTTTGAGACATCATTGAGATCTCTTTTTAAACTCCAGTCACATGTGAGATTACTTTATTCTTTTTCTGAGTCGTCACATAATATTATTGCTGTTTGTGAGAAATAATTGAGAAATTAAAATCATCATTTTTTTTTTTTTTTTTTATGGGCCCTTAAAATGATGGTGCAAAAGTTGCCTAAAAAAAGACCCCCATACAAAAAACAAATCTTTTGCTAACACAGGCCTAACCCTAATGTGTGCAAAAGTCTAAAAAGTATTTATACATAAATTCACTGCCTTTTCCGACTGAAATGACCACCAACCACTTGTATTCCTTTTCTCACAAATTATGATTACAGGGGCAGATTATTGATTAATAAAGTCTTGTTTTCGGACGGTTCCTTGCACAGTATTATATTATGACCTCAAGACACTTTTACCATAGTTCATTATTTGTAAACAAATGCATTTTGACATTTTTCAACACATTATTATTTCCATATAGCTTGTAAACTTGCTCAGTAAATCACCTGGTCCTGTGAAACAGGAGTTACAATAAAAGAGCTCAAAGTCATCTAGAAGCTAAAATGACATGGTTGCTTCAGCAAATGCATTTTTATCTCATGTTTGCTTTTGTTAACACTATTGGTTAGGTTAAGGGTAGGGTTTAGTCTAAGTGGTACATTATTTTCAAATGCAATAGAGCATTAACCTTTTAGAGACAATCACTAAACATTTCATTTCTGCACTGCTGTAATACGTATGTCACGGTGCACCTACTGCAAGGAGCGAGGAGACCTGGGAGAATCCAGAACAATCAGACTTTATTTACAAATACATGGGTACATGCACATAGCACAAGGGGATTGACGGTTAAGACTAGACACCAGACTCAGGGAAACACAGGGCTAATAAACAGAGGGAAAGTAATCAGGGAGAACTGAAACAGGTGGAGTACTTATTCAAAAACCAAGGAAACTAAAGAGGGAACGCCTGAAATCAAAGAACACAATCAACACGAGGGAGAATCTAGGCCTGCGTCTCAATGTTCATACTATCCACCCTAAATAGTATGTGAGATTAGAATAAGTGTGTCCCAAAGCATAGTATGTTGAAAAGAGTATGCCAAAAAGTCCGCGGATGGTCTACTATTTCAGGTCGATTTTTGAAGTATGGATCCATGCACACTCTAATGGCTCAAATTGCCCACAATCCATTGCGCTTTGGTGACGGATTTGGTCCAGAACTACAAACACGAAAAAAACATATTAGAAAAACTACAAATGTGGCAGATGTGCACGATCTGCGGTTAGGTAGAGAGGTTTACAGGGGTTTGAGATACTAATAATCAACATTTAACCTGGTATAAAATATTTATTTATTGTTATCAGTGTTGTATTTCATCTGCAACAGCAATGTGAACTTTTATAAACATCCATTTGGTCGTTAACTTTTAAATGCATCATTATGCAAAAAATATGAGCAGAGCTCTCAGCATGAAAGACCTGTGACTGGCAGATCTACTAGCAACTTCTTTTCTCTCCAGTATGGTAGGAAGTTAAATGAAATAAAATGTGGAGGATGTTAACTGTTACAAGATGATTGACAGGCCAGTTTACAGTGACAGGGTGCGTGTAACAGGTGCGACAGAGCGGCCCTTTAAAGATGCAATTGTATGGCGTTATAGTATGTCCCAAAGCTTGCCTACTCTTCTACTACACACTGAAAAGTGTGTACTTTTTCTTCACTAAAAGAGTACATACTTTAAGGGCATAGTATAAGTAGTCACACTGAGACGCAGGGTAGGTCACAGGAGGGAACATGGAACACGTGTGAGAGGAAAACAAACACCAAAACAGTCCATGGGCGTGACAATGTACAACAACTAGAATAATAAAACTTTGCCAGATTCACTTTCATCTGATTTGGATAGAATTCAATGCGCCACTCCCTGAACATTTCACTTTGAAAGTGTTGTAAAATGTGGAATAATCTTTTTAGAAATGTCACCACAGGCATGTTTTCCAGTGAGTCTACATTTTCCAGTGAGCCTGGGTTGATGATATAATTTGATCAGGCTATGAAGTCGTTTCCCGTGGCAGGAAGTCAGGCAAGTGCTTTCCTAGAGTCACGTGTTTTCCTATAAAAGAATAGCTCACCTTCTCGCACACACTCTCTCCAGTTTTTCTCCAATCAAATCTTTCTCCATGAGAGCTCTTCATTAGTTTCAGTGCTGCTGATACGCTGCGTCTCAGTGGAAAGGCGTCTCACACAGAGACTGTGTGATTTTTCGCAGATCTCTGGGTCATTCAGACTTACAAACAAGTCGAATGATTAGGTTTGCTTGCAGTTTTTGCTGTTATCGTCCTCTCTTTCACAACTATGATGATGTCAGACTCAGGGCAGTTATTACAACTAGAGTTCAGTCTATCCTTTCATGTGTCCATGTATATTTCCTGTCCTTTGTTGCTTTTTGTAATAGACTACTTCCTGTTCTTTGTCTTTTGTAGCGGATAGAAACTGGCCTCCGCTTGACCTGCAATAAACAAATGATTCTCATTAGGTGATTCTATGGGTTCATTACAGAGAACCTCTACTGATGTTCTCATTGAACTGCATGTTGTGGTGACCAGGCCTGAGGGATGCAGGTAGATCTTTCTCCCCAAGTAGAGGAAGACATGCCCATGTCTCATTCATTAAAGCCTGGTCCACATTGTTGAAAGAACCAGCTTATTCTAGCATGAATTTCCATGCTGTTCACGACTGGTTTATGTTGGATAGGTTCTGATCTTGAATGCAGCCAGCTACCATTGCGTTTCCACTTCAGTTTCTTAACCACAAATGCTTGGTTTGTTTTCCCCTCATGAGCTCAAAAATCAATTGAAACACTTTGCATCTGGCTTAAAGAAAGATATTCATCTATGGAGTTCAGACTGCTCTAATGGTCACCTAGCACCAGCACTCTGTTTAACAACAGCTTTAAAAATATGTAACTTCTGACAAAATATTTAACTTCTGCATGAATATCAGCTTTCAGTACATTTTCCTTAAGTTTACCTCCAAATTCAAACTGGCACTATGTTAACTGTTCGTATTAATAAACAATCAAAGTCATCTTTGTTTTTAGCCACTGACTATTCTAATAGTAGGATAATAAGCATACTTAAGGAATATATTAAATAATAATTTCAGTTTTTCACAAAACATATATATTTTATATGTAACACACACACAAACACTTTTTTTAGATGAATAAAAAATAATAATAATAAACCAATACTACTACTACTTCTTCTTCTTCTACTTAAATAAATAGATACAATTTTTGTAGGCTGAATTGTGTTAGTTTTGCAATTTTGGCTGTGTAAAGTCTGCATGCTGAGAAAATAAAGCTGATAGACATGAAAGAGTTGGGCAAAAAGTATTAAAGTTGTCAAAACATGCTCTGTGAATTTAATTTATCTGCCCATTTTCTCCGCTCATACACTCATGGTGCCATTGCACTTATGAAAGAAAGTCATTATATTTAGATTGTTATGTTTCATACATTATGTATATTTCAACTTTTCCAGAAACCTTTCTATTTGTTACACTGTAGGTGTAGGTTCACACTATACTCCAGTACAGCACCGAGTGTGTGTGTATGTGTATGTGTGTGTGTGTGTGTGTGTGCGCTCAGAAATTAATGTTAAATTGGTCCTTTCCATTAGTTATTGCTGTACTGTCTTCTTTGTAACATTAATAATCTTAGCAGTGTCTTATGTTTGTTTGTAGTGGTTAATCCAATTACTGACTGCTGGCACATCAGAGGATTATACCGAACATGTAAATTATGAAGATAGTCAAAGCATGTGCTGTGAAGTGCTGCAGTATTATCTTCAGAAACATTCTGTTTTAGTCTTTCAGCCTTTGAAGGGGATACCCAAGCTGATGTCAAACAGTTTCAGGATAATAGTGTGCAATGTTATTACAATTTAAAACAATTGTTTTCTATTTTAATATACTTTCAAATGCAATGTATTCCTGTGATGGCAAAGCTAAATTATCAGCAGCCACATGATCCTTCAGAAATCATTATGAAACATTATAAAATATGCTTATGAAACATTTCTTCTTACTGTCACTTTTGTAAACCAATATCATGTACCCGTAATACTTTTTGTTTCAGGATTCTTTGATGAATAGAAAGTTCAAATGAACAGATTCCAAAATTCCAATATTTTGTAACTTTAAACATATTTACTCTAATTTAAATAAATGTAATGCTCCTTCCTGAATAATAGTATTAATTTATTTCAAAAACTCTTACCGACCCCAGACTTTTGAAATGTATTTCCAAAGCATATTTTAATGACCCTGAACTTTTAATGGACATTTAATGAATTTTTAATTCCGTAAACAGAGTCCAATCACACATAATTCAGTGTTTTACCTCATCTCCATGAGGATCCTGAGTCATCCACAGAAAACCACAGGCTGACTGAGATTTTAATGAGTTCATGATGTAGGAGAACCACTCATATGCTAATGGGAGAAGTTGCCTCTGTAATTGCTCTTCCTCTTAAGACTTCTAATGTTACGTTACATACAGGAGGTATGATGGATTGCCACAGATGTTCAGTGCTTTGTTTAACTGAGTTCCTGGTGGTTTTATGGTGTTCATTTGTTTTTGTTAGCTTGTTGCCTAGAAATTGAGCAAAGGTGGATGTGTGTTGTCCTCCTTTCTCCTTCCTGAAGGGATCAGGCTAAGCAGAGTGTTGGGATAATCTAGAGATCGAGTGAAATCCAGAAATGACAAATAGCCATGACAGGCGACCCAGCCAAGTCAATGCAAAGAACAGGGATAATTGCCAATACTGAAGTCTTTACAAAGACAAAAGGTATTTATAAAGTGACTAATTACATAACTTTAAATGCAGGTGTGTGGTAACTATAGTGACAGTGATTAAAGTCTAGTGAAGATGCCCCCTACTGACTGGCACTGATCTTTTAGATTTCCTTGATGCAAAGATCTTGTGAGGTGTGACACATCATCTTGGTTACCAAACAAAATAATGAAAAACAGAATGTGCTGGATGGTTCCCAAGAAAACTGAGGACAAATGTCCTAAATATATATCAAAAGATGTATTATGGTTGCATATAATATTATATTTTCTTTCTAAGAATATCTGAAAACAACAAGAATTAATGCTAGACTTACTGGGCAGTGAGAGATAAGTTTGGCTTTCGTTGTTGATTAGATAAAACTTCCATTACACTGTTAGAATAGTTTTAGCAGTAAAATATTGGGAACTGCACTGATATCCATTTCTTACGTGCTTGGCATTCAGTATTCGGCTAATATTCATTAGCCTCTAGTTCTGCATCATTCAATGACAATATTGGATCAAATTATTAATAAGCATTGCAAACACCAGTCACGTCATACCAAAATAGATGTGCCATATAAATTACTGAAGCTGAAGTAGTTAATTAGCTAAAGACGTTAATTATCTAATTAGTTTTCATTTCAGCAGGTATGAGAGAAAAAGCAACAAATTTGCTAATAATGTTCTTGATTTATTTACTGTAATGTTGTGTAGCCATGTCTTGATTAATACTTTAGATTGTGCCCAATTGAGTAAAGTAACATCTTAATATTTAAAATGATCGATTTAAAGTGAAAAGGTTCATTAAATTCTCAATTTTGACCATTTTTGAAATGTGTTTTGACCACATTTGAAATAAAGTATAGTATGACTGCTGTAAAAGCAAGATGCAATAGTAAATGTACTATTTGTGTGTGTATGTATTATGTTTATACATAATTTTTGTATACTATGACACAATTCATGAATATTCATATAATATGTGAAACTGTTTTGACCTAGATAAACTGCAGTTGACACATTTGCTGGCGGTAACTGTAGATTCTGAATTGCCGGATGTGTGTTGTATTGAGCACAGGAAACCTCACGTTTAACGCAAATGTGTTTTTGATTCTACAGTAAGACCCTCATTACACCTGGAACTAACATCCACTTCAAATGGCACGAGGACAAGGCTAAACACGGGCATAATTGAGCCTAAATTTAATGTAATTGGAGTGTGAAGGGATAAAGGTTGAGCGCATGAACCACTACACACTTATACCCGTGTCATATTGTGTGTGTTTTTGAGGGCATGACATTCCACAGGCCGAATGATTGGTGGTTAAATAAATGAATGCAGCATAAATTCACACTGAAGCCTTTTGGGATTAAGTGTGTGTGTGTGTGTGTGTTAACTTAGAGATGTGTATGCACATTCTAGCAAAAAAAAAAAAAATACAAATCTTTCTTCTCTCTCAGTCTCGACATCCATCTCTCATTAGCCGCAAACATTTGTCTGTGCTCCATGTAGGGGGTAGTGACTGATGTAGATAAGGTATCAGCTGTCTGTTTCTTACAGAGTAGTTTTTAGCCGTGTTAATGGACTCATTTGTAAACTTATGAAGCAGACTAGAGGCATTAAGGTTAGATACATGCTAAACTGTAAATACATCTGTCTAGGGAACTGTGTATCTCTGTCTGAAGCTTTTCTCTGAGCTTTTTACTCATTTTTCTTCTCACTTCTACACTTAAATGTGTTTTAACATTGTTTTAAAACCCAGTTTAAGATACTTTTGGCACTACAAAAATATAAGAAACCATGCAGTGCTAGAATGCAGCAGTGAGTTTTAAAGCAAAGGACAACAAATCACAAACTGGAAAATACTTTGATGAACAAACATGCAAACAGGAGTAATGCAGAGACTTATTGTTGCTGTTTATTTCAGAAGATTTAGAACAAGGTGGATTTATGTGCCAAGAGTTTCATGGACGAGCTAACAGGTATTTAGGGTGGGCGTACATCCTCTTTTTCCCCAGACATGTCCTGGCCAGGATTTCTTAATTGGCTAAAATGTCTTATTTTAGCTTTGTTTTGTTTTCATACTTGCTAAAGGTAATGACTAAAAAGTAGTTTGACCAGTAGCATGAAGGCATTGTACAAAATCAACCATTCGTGGCATGCAAGAAGATGGCATCTACAGAGAACGGTCAAAGCAATGCAAATATAATGTATGTGGGGCACATCAATAAGAAAACAAAGCTGAAACCCAGACATTTTAGGCAATTTAGAAATCCTGGCCAGGACAGGTGCAGGAAAAAGAGGACATATGGTCATACTGCAGGTATTAAAACAGGTCATGTTAACCCACGGTTTAGGACAATGGTTCTCAACCAGGCCCCTTAATGGGCCTCAGCCAACTCGCAAAGGAGCCTCAAGATGACTTAAAATTATTTTAAATAACACAAATTAAGCATCACAATGATCTAAAACACCTAAAAATTTTAAACAATAATAATAATAATAATAATAATAATCCTCCATTTTCTTGAAAACCTGCCTATATGATGTTATATGAGGAAGGTTGTGTACATTAATAAAATCTAAAACTCCATGAGCATTTGCTGATGGAGGAGTATTGATTGTATTTCCTTATTATCATCCCTTCAGCTTGGCTTATCCATGACAAGCAAGAGAGAAGACTAAAAATGTACTTTGCACATATTTTTTCCTTTTTCTCTCCTTTTTATTGATTTTTCAAGTGAAAATAAATTTCATCCTAATATTCTCTAACCCTAAAATAAGCTTTGATGATTTTGCAGGACGTTTTATATTTAAAAAAAGGAAAAGAAAAAGTATTTGTAATCTAACAAATATCAACTAAATCCACAAAACTCTAATTGCCTGAGCAATGTTCTTTCTTTCTTGATTGCTCTCTTTTTCTCTCAGATGATTTTTATATCATTTGATAGTGATGTGTGGGCTTGTCTAGTCATTGCTCTTCAACATCCATCTTCTCCTACATACCTACTGTAGTTCTTATTGTGTGTGAGAGAGAGCACAAGAGACTTGTGAAAATCAAAGTTGTTAGGAGGCACTCAGATGTGAGATGTTGTGAACTGTTGAGCTCTAATCAAAGTGATCCATCATGTTAGGGGTAAGTGAACAGAACAAAAGCTCTCTCCAGTATTCAGTCCGGGGGGAGATTTCGTCTCACAGTTCTGCCACTCGGGATATCAGACTTTGATGTCTGAATCTCCTGTTTCTAGCAAAAGCTGGTTTACAGATGTGGGTCTAGATGGTGTCACGACACTTTAATGGATGGTAGGTTAGATATATTGGACATGATATGTGCAAATTTGAAAGTAGTAAGTAGGGACACATGATATAACATTACTATATTTAATATTGGCCGATATCAGAGTTTTTTTTTTTTGGCCAGTGTTCTGCCATAAAACCATGGGTCCTGGCATTCATGAAGATGTTACTTTGACACGTACCAGAAACCTAAAGATTGATGACGACCACGTATACACTCCTTGGCAATGGTCCCTGATGGTCCACCTTTCCTGGATCCCCGATGGCAGTGTTGTTTGTGGACTATGCCTTCTAACAACTGTCACCTTTGTCAGAGATTTGCAGTCCAACAATCCCTCCAGCATCACACCCCAACACTTCCCAGAACCTACACCAATTTGTGCTCTGTTAATATGTTCTCCATATTTCCCTAGGACCTACGCTGACCAATGAAATGGCAAAAGCACACTGAAGAATAAAGCTGGTTAGCAGAGAATGTAGTTATCAGAATCTTACAGCAACAAACACAATCAATTACTTACTAATTGCACCTTAACCTCTACTAATGGAGCTGTAGTTGCCCATTGCCCCACATGTGTGATATAATTATATTATACTCCAGTGAAGAATTAGAGGTGGGACCATCCATAAGCAGTTCAATAATCTTTGATGACAATATCTCAGCATCAAACGTTGTGACGGTGTTGGGATAATTTACAAAAATTGACTCTGGGTGGTAATTATCTGTCTATTTTGGATCTGTCTGATCTCTATCTTATAACAAGGTCTCAGCTTGTCTCCTCATTTCTCTACTCATAGTTCAGTTAACCAGCAGTAGTGCAGAGGAGCTCATTCAGCAAGAGTTATCCAGCCATCACAGCGCAATCCCAAACCCATCACACAAGACAACAACCCAAGACGTCACAAACAGAACAGCCACAAAATAGCATCCCAGTAAAATGTAATGATGGGGAATGTTTTAGAGCTTTTGTGCTGAACAAGAATGAGTAAAAGACTAATTATTTCCATCCTCAGCCAAGCAGCCATAATGGAGTCTGTAGTCAATCAGCTAATAGAATCAGTTGTACCTTATTTAGACAGTTTGTTAAGCATTCCATTTGCACATGAATGACTGTGCAATGAGTGTGTGCTGTGTTTTTGTCTGCCTATGTTAGTGTGTGTGTGTTTGCACTTGAGTTGCTTTGAGTCCTAAGGGTGCTGGCAGATTTTTCTGCCTGTTCTGTATGTTCTCCCGCAGTGAATGTTGGTCACATTGCCAGCTGATCCTATACGTGCAACATTCACATAATAACTGGATGACACACTGCCCCATACATCAACATAAAACAATGACACACTCACTTTGCATTAGAGAAGGAAATGGTAAGGATGTTTTTACAGTTCCAGATCTTAACAATTCCATTAACTTTTCTTCGAGTACTTTTTAGTACCATTCATACAGTAATTTGTTCAAACGACATATTTTACAAATAGGCTAAGCAAAATTAAAACATTGGTTCTTTTTAGATTTTAATTTGAATCATTTTTGAAGTAGCATTTATTTTCTGTCTTTATGAACATTAGAATACTAACTTATAGAATAACATTTATTTATGCATGGTAATATGTGTTGTTGTTGTTGTTGTTGTTTATTTCATGACGATTTATAAATCAATTAAATACACTTACATTTGAATTTACAATGAATTTCACAAGTTTTAAGTACAAAACAGTAATAGTTCTCAGTTCATTTAAGTAATGATTTGCTTGGTCAGTAACTGTTTGTTTCAGTGTGTGAGCCATGATTCAAAATGATTCATTGTAAATGAACTTGCTACTTTTTGGTTGCATAATTCAAATGTATGTATTCATTTATTTTCTTTTCTTTTTTTTTCTTGTTGAAAAATAATTGTTTATCTTTCACTACATGCCAATATATGGGCTTAGCATACTTTAACATATTAGAATAACATTTCTTTATTTTTATATTTAAAGATTTTAATACACTTGAATAAACTATTTTTATTTACTATAAATTATACACATTCAAATTATAAAAAACATTTCTTATTTCATTAAAAAAAAAAAAAAAAATTATGGTTCAGTAAGTCAAAAATTGCTAATTTCAGTCAGTGAGTTATTCAAAATAACTGGTTCATAAGAATCATTTATTCATGATTCATCTGGTTAGGTTGTACATTTGTTGTTTCTGTAGTACTGAAAACTAATGTGTTGTTTTAGACTCAGAAGTGTATTTTAGTATGTCATTTATTTATTTATTTTTTTTAAGAATGGACCCGGTTCTGAATAAGAACCAGTTCTTATTACCAGTTCCCAAGTCACACACATGCCATATTAAACTCTGTATTACTCATATAAACACTAGAAGTCAACGATAATGTGGGAGTGTGTGTGTTTCTGTGCATAGTGTGCACTGAGCAGCACTTTGAAGCAGCATTAAGATGTTGCGAGTAATGTGTCATACTAGAGAAGCGTGTTAAGTGTCACGTGGGAGGACTCCAACTGTTTCCTCCATGCCATCAGAGAGAGTGTGTGGAGTGTGTGAGTGAATAACTGTGTGTTACCCAGGTCTCTGAGGGACTCTGTCATGTCCCTGTCACAATGATCCGAAAATACTCAGAGAATGGCGTGAATTATGTATGACACCTCTCTTTGTCTCTGCCTACTCTCTGCTGCACACACACAATGCCAGAGGGATGGCAGCCTTGAAGGACTTTCTCACTGTAATTTTATGCTGCCAATTTTTAATGACCCCCTGTTGGTTGGGGGCTGCATTACAATCAGCAAACATGTGCCATTGTGGTTCCTGTATAACGTAAAGATACAATAAGAAAGCCTGCCAGCATTTTTAAAGTGTAAGTACATTAACTTGCGTTAATAATTTTAAATTATTGCATTTTGTTTGTATTTTTATTTACTGGCTCAGGTGACTGCCTCAAAACAAACCAGCAGTAGGACTGCATATATGAGCAAAAAGGACAGATTTCAAGCTGGCAAAGTGCCATTGAGATGAATGATAAAGTTAATTTACAGCTTTATCCTGGTATTGTAGACCTCTTTGGTCACATCTCAAGACCATTTAAAATGATGTAGTGAAGGCAATACAACAATTCCAAATAATGAAAATAGTTTTTCTGCTGCTTAATCTTCAGTACCGCTGTAAAAATACCATTACATTTTACCTGAATTGGGACCATAAATTTGCAGTTTTTACTGAATGTGGTGCAATACAACAGGGGTGTTCTGCAAAATAATTTCATGAAAAAAAGCAATAACTAACTAGTCCAGTGTAGTCTGATTCAAGAATAAATGACTTTCATGAGTCACATCCGGCTTGACTAATGTGTTTTCTGTTTTACAAACAATGATTCTTATTAGTTGGTTCTTTAGTGATTCTAAAACATACAGTTTAACCAGACTAGTCAGATTCATGAACAAATTACTCTTTAAGCAATGGTTCAAAAAGGCAAAAAGATGATTTACCAATTTGAATCTAATCTTTTTCTTAAATATGTGTGTGCATCAACACACTGTTATATAAATACCCCCCCCCCGACACACACACATTGTCTATTATTTTTACTTATTGTTTATTAATTTTACATATACATTAGTGTGTTTAGGATAGTTTCTTGTATTGTATGTTTCCCAAGATGATTTCTGTCTAAACCTGGAGTAAACAAGAGAACTAGTGAGGCCCTGAAGCAGAACATATGTTTTATTCATGCATTATATTGGTATGATCTGATAAAACAAGCCGTAAATCCCAATGTCAAAAAAGCCTTTCAACTCAACACTTTCAATCTCTTTTCCTTTTGGAAAACATCCAAATACACACATAGAGATACTCACCAAGCTCAGGGACATTTGGAGCACCTATGGGTCAAATATAGAACACTTAGATTTACTGAATAAGACATGAGAGGCGGTAGAAAAGAGTACTTGGAGTGGCACCTCCATTCAACCTAACCTCCACGTCCTCTCCCTCTTCACAGCCGCATTTCCTATACAGCTCAAATGAGTGCTTTCATTATTAACCTTCTATATAAAAGTGCAAATGACAATAATTGGTTTGAATATATGAATAAAAACACGTAAGGATAATCTGGATCTGACATCCTCTCACAGGTCCAGGAGAACCCTTCATCTGCCACTCATTTCCTGTTTTACTCAGGATGCGGTAAGATTAAACATACTTATGAATGGAGTCTTGCAGAAATGCTGAACACATTGAAAATATTCATTTAATGGTTTCTTTGGCATTTTCAAGTGATATGCACTTCTGTATTCAGCTATGGCATTAATTTCAGATGTCATCTAATGCATATACAACTTATAACACCATTTTTTTTTTTTTTTTTTACCTGATCTCACATTAAAACATTTTTTTGGTGTAACATAATGTAATCAGGTTTATTCAGTAATACAATACTGCATATAATTTGTTATAATTGTAATTATAATTATAATTATGTAATACATATAATTATAATTGGTATAATTGATTGACAACAGGTAATTTAAATGTTACCACATGAAGCACTTTTTTTTAAGGTTAGGCTACCTGAAAACATTTATTTAAAACATTTTATTAAATTTGGTGGAAATATTCCATATAAACTGCATACATAGGCCTGCAACGTAAAAACAATGAAAAAATAAATAAATAAATAATAATAATAATAAAAAGCAGTAGCTAAACAGTGTTGTTTAGTGGTCTATAACTAGCTTCCACACCAACAGATGATAACGTTCTGTTTATTATATGTGTGAACTGCAGTTATGTTATCAGCGTAATAAAAGTGTGGTGAATTATTAATGTCAATGTTTTTATCATTCATTACCTGGAGAAAAAAATAAATAAAAATAAATCACTCTCAAAGTGATTCCGATGATAACATTTCTTGTTGTCGTTATTATTATAGTGGTGGTGTAGACATCCCAGTTAGGACGATTATTAAAACTCTAAAACTCTATCTATAGTTATCATTAAAGTTGTCATCCTTGGTGTGAACAGGCCTTATGAGTTCACTGATAGTTATGTCTAAATTCAGATCCTTCTAGATGTGTTGATGCAGGCTGATTTCCAATTATTTGGATGTTGGAATGATGCCGCTATCATGTGGTGTGGGGATGAGGTTCAGGGCTGCAGTGCAGCAGAGTTTGCAGCCTGCAAATGGGCCCTCATGTTACTGAGGAGTGATTCTCATGTGAGATTACATACTGTGTGAAGTGATTAAGAGAAATGGATTCAGACGTGAGATAATTCAGAGATGATACACACAAACTCTACTGAGCAATACAGATAATGCTCTTGTCCTGTTGAGATTGATTTTGTGAATGTTTGGAGCTCTAGAGATGCTAATAATGCATGTGTAAAAATAATAATATATATATTATTATACTATAATGTTCCCTTTTATATATAAAAAAATATATATTTTCCTCTAAAGCCCAGTAGATGGATATTATTGAAGTCAAATCCACATAGACCACAGGCAGGACTTTGCCGCAGGAGTGAGATCACCGATCATAGAATATTTGCTTGTGGAAATTTATGGATTTATTTATGCTTTATACCTGGGGGCAAGCAGAAGACACGTGCAATATTTAATGGAATACTTTTGAAACACTGTGTTCATAAAACGCAAAGTTCATACTCTGAATTCTGATTGTATGATCATAGCTGATCAGTGAAAACATGTGGGTTCAACTGAATTTTAGTCTTGTATGTACTACTGTTTAAATGTTTGGGGCTGGTAAGATTTTTTATGTTTTTGAAAGAAGTCTCTCACGCTAACCAAGGCTGCATTTATTTAATCAGTAAATTTATATTAAAAATGATAATATTGTGAAATAATATTAGAATTTAAAATAACTGTTTCTACATAATATTTTAAAATTAAATTTTCAACAGACATTACTCCAGTCTTCAGTGTCAATGATCCTTCACAAATCATTGTAATATGCTGATTTATAGCTCAAAAAAAAAATGTATCACTATCATTGTGGAACACCGACACAGTTCCTTAATGGGTCTTTAAAGATTCTGCTTCACATTATGCCTAAGAAACCCTTTTAACCAATGTAAAATTGTTGTAATGTATGGTCTCTTATGGCTTATTGCTTTATTATAATCTGTTCTCATAAAAGTGCAAGTGTGAATGTGAACATTATCAGGGATGCATGAACATTTTACCTCTCGCTGCACATGGAATTAAGGAACTCGTTATGGAGACATGAACCTATGGAATGAATTAAACATCAGGTCTGGATCTCTCTCTCTCTCTCTCTCTCTCTCTCTCTCTCTCTCTCTCACTCTCTCTCTCTGTGAGCAAGATTTTGATGCACTGAAGTGCACATTTACTCTTAGCTTCAGCATATTTAGTGGGGGTTGGTGAACAAAAGTGGATGTATCTCAAGATTCCGTGTTTTCTGTATCTTTCTTTTATTATCCCATCCTCTTTTGCTCTAGTATTATCTCACCTTCATTTTTTTTTCTCCACTGCTTTTTCTGCTCTTTACCTATGTTGTTGTCCTCTGAATTATGCTTAACTAATCATCACTCTTCTGATGCAATGAACACAATGTTCTTCGGTTTCTCAACAGTGTTCCAGAGGTTATATGTGGATATGGACACACAGGTTGTTTTTTTTGCTTAAACATGAAAGTATCATATTGTTTAGATGATAAGCTCAAATATGGTAAAGGGTACGTTACTTATTTTTCAACCAGCTTTGTATTATTACTATCTTGGTATTAGTAAATTAGTATTAGTAAATGAATGTGTATAATTTTTCTGTGACTGGACCAAGACTGCCCTGTTTGTTTTTACAGCAAATGTCTGCAGGGTGACACATTTTATATACTATTTACAAACTATTTTCTGCATTTGTATCCCTGCTCACAAATAGTCCGATCGTGCCCAGTGCATTATGGGTGCTGATTTTTTAATTGCTTTTCTTTTTTTCTTTTTCTTTTCTACTGCATAGACAGCCAACTATTATTAAAACACCATCTTGCCAGTGATGAATTGCCTCTTTGTAAGCTGCTTTGCCTAATTACCAAAAAATGATATAGACTCTCAAGTGGCGAAAGAACACGAAAACATGTTTGTTTAACATACAGTACAAAAGTAAATGACTTATTAACCTTAATTAATTAACCTTATGAATATTAATATTTGCAAATATTACATTAGTATTAGTCTTAGTATTATTTTCTTCTGTCTTGTTCTTGTATTTGTTGTGTAATTATTTTGTCTCTTTCCTATCTATTATTGTTATTATGGTAACGCTTTTTTTTACAATAAAATCCTATTTGTTGACGTTAATTAATGCATAATGCAGCTAACCCAGACTAACAATGACCAACACACACACACACACACACACACACACACGAAAACAGATACAACTTTTTATTTAAAAAAATGTGTTGACATTAACTTTAACTTAAGTTTAAAAAGTGCTGTAGAATTATTGTTCATTGTTTGATTGTTTAATGGTAACAAATGAAACCTTATTGAAAAATGTTATACATTTATATTTTGATTATATGGTTAGTTGCATTTTATTATGTGCATTTAGCATTGTTTAGCATTTTAGCATTTTGTCTTGACATTTCTGACCCTATCAAAACACCTGCAATAGGTTATGAATCTTTAGTTGAAAATCATTGTGTATATTTGCTCTAGCAAAACATATATTCAAGTAGTATATAGTAAGACAGCAATATAGTGTCTAATTAAGCCCTTAAAATGCATAAAACCCCCACCCTGTTTCATGCTATCCATTATTCTCTATAGCATCCATACTTTTCCAACCTGCATATAAAACTGATATTCTTGTTTGTTTGCATTTATTATGCTCAAAAATATGGTAACACTTTATTTTGATGGTCCCTTTTGAACATTCTGTTGACAATAAATAACGTTGCAGCTACATGTCTACTAACTCACATTAGAGTATCAGTAGACTTTTTGCTTAATATCTGCTAACTCTTTATTGTGATGGTCTACCAGCAGACATTCTACTGACTATAAGTAACTTTGCAAGTACATGTCAACTTATTCTAACCCTACCAGTCTACCACTCTACTAACACTCTAATGAGAGTTAGTAGACATGTAATGTAGGTGCAACGTTACTTATAGTCAACAGAATGTGTTAAAGGGACCATCAAAATAAAGTGAAACCAAAAATATATTTTATATGCTTAAAAATATATTGTATACTGAGGATTTAGTATAATATAAAAAAAGATAATAAATTATGTAAAAAAAAAAAAAATTCAAGATTATACATTAATTATGAACAGATCCCATATGTCCATGCTTGTTAAACTAGATCACCAACTGTGGATATGAGGGTCTTGGGGTGCCTGAGGCTGTCCCACATTCTCTTGGGCAGAGGCAGGACCATACTGTCAGTGCTGAGCACCAGGGTATCCTGGAGCCTTTCTGGGTTCTGCATTGTGTGTGTATATTCTGTGTGTGCTGGTACATGTGGGTCTCTTGATATATTGAAAAACACATCAAAGGTGCTTTGTGATAAAAGCATAAATTAAATAAATATATATCCAGGCATATAAGCTCTCGTGGGACAGTTTTGCCTGATGTTGGCTATTTCTACAAAGCAAGAATCTATTTTGAATGCCTCTTTGGTCTGAACACCAATGTTCACATTGTCTAATTCTCAATTGATCTTCGTCGTCTATAAGTTGTAAAATTCACTTGGATTCTTCCTGCCTCTAAAATGTGAACTTGGTCACATAGCCTATTTCCTTTCCAAAATTATTGTATAGTGAAGACCAAATGGTGTAAAAAGTTAAAGTTTGTTGGACACATTTGTAACAGCTGTTGGGATTTTCTGCAGCAAGAATGTGATTCAGTGGGTCATGTGATTTGTGGATTACTGCAGAGTAAATGAAGCAGAATGCGTTGAATGGATTTTATTATGTTAAACCAAGGATCACTGCTTTTGGAGCCTTTGTCTTGAGTTGTATTTGCACTTTACTTGAAACTACTTTTAACAAACATCTCATCTATTACTTTTAACTCTATGTTTTGTATAGCAAGGATTTCACAAGATTCAATAGTAATTTTTTACAGTGGAATACTGTATTTTGGGATTTTACTGCAATCAATGCAGGCTATATATGTACAGTATTATGTATAGGCTGTTTAACACAATTTAACTCATTCCTGCTTTGAGCGGTATGAATAGAACTGGAGGGGTTACACATATAATGTTTTGTCACCATTATGGTCCTTATAGTGTTCCATTTGACTGGTAGCTTAACTGATTTTCTCCTTACATATATAATAGTATCACAGAACACTATTTGTTGCATTGTTTTAAATGGAGAAAAATAAGCTTAGCTTGGGATTTGCTATATTGTAGCTGAGAATTAAATAAAGAAAATAATAAAGATGTTAACACTGAATAATTTTAATTTTAGACACTTTTTGTAGTTCCAACAGCAAACAATCTATTCTTCTTTTTTAAATGATTGAGTGACTTGCTCAGATATATATATATATATATATATATATATATATATATATTATTGCTATAGCTTTATTTTTGTTTCAGTTCTAGTTTTAATTACATTGCTTCAACTTTTAGAAAATTGTATTTGTTTTATAATTTGTAATGCTTTAAAATAACATTTTTCTTTATATTTTATTTCATATTTATTTCAGTTACTGAAAGTTTGAGTTTTAGTTATCAACACTGCATTTAATCATTCAATAAAAGACAGTCCAACAGCAT
Source organism: allo-octoploid hybrid of Carassius auratus x Cyprinus carpio (assembly GCA_024542945.1). Classification (NCBI taxonomy): domain Eukaryota; kingdom Metazoa; phylum Chordata; class Actinopteri; order Cypriniformes; species allo-octoploid hybrid of Carassius auratus x Cyprinus carpio. Next base: position 12,469,616 of record CM045060.1, on the reverse strand, counting down.
TAACCATAATTCTTAATAATAAAGCAGTTGTAAGACGTGAGAGTCTTAGAGAGAAATGGCCCGATATCACTGTAAGCTCTTATGAAGACAAAGTCATTGTATTCACACTAAAGGCACTGTGGCATAGATTGTCATGAAAGCTAATATCCTAGTGGACAGTAGAGTGCTGATCTCATTCACTTTTGAATAGTCTTTGAGTCTACATTCTCATCTCATCTGATGTAACCCTGTTTTGCTCATTCTGTGCTCTTTATGAAGCCGAAAGATCAACGTGAAAAGATTTTGGGAGCAGCGAAGGATTATTGCACTGTTCACATTGTGGCGCAATAAATGCTGTTTCAAACATCTTTTGTGCATCGCTCTGTATTATTGTAAAACAGAGCGCTTTCAACAGTGCTGTATTATCTGTATAATTGAATCAATTCAAGACTTTTGAAAGGCCTCAACTTGTAACAATGGAAAGAGCCAATCTCATTGGTCCTCACTCAAATGACTGGAGGAATCTTTGGGTGGACAAAAAGTAAAATCCTATTGTATTGTTCTACACAGTAAGAGCATGATTCAGCTACAAGTAAATGTGATAAAATGAATAAATGTGCTCTGAAGGGTAAATGCTCCACATTTATTATCTAACTGAGCATGTTGATCAATGATGTGGATAACTGATCAGCCACTGAATTAATTAGTCCTTATGGTAAAATAATTTGTTTTGTAAAGAAAATAAAATCAGAACAAATTCAGTGATTTTGTGGATTAAGAGCAGCTCCAGTTGACATTAGCAGGCTCGTTAGTGAGTTGTTGGTGCTATGGAGATTGCAGAATCCATTCACTTTGACAGGTGATGTTCTTCAAAGGACTTCAAAGAGTCACAAAAGCATAAGAACCCACCCTCATTTCTCAGGACCAT